>CM073428.1:39090319-39315319 GCA_037114965.1 Monochamus alternatus
GTTACTGTTACTGTTACTGTTACTGTTACTGTTACTGTTACTGTTACTGTTACTGTTACTGTTACTGTTACTGTTACTGTTACTGTTACTGTTACTGTTACTGTTACTGTTACTGTTACTGTTACTGTTACTGTTACTGTTACTGTTACTGTTACTGTTACTGTTACTGTTACTGTTACTGGTACTGTTACTGTTACTGTTACTGTTACTATTACTATTACTATTACTATTACTATTACTATTACTATTACTATTACTATTACTATTATTATTATTATTATTATTATTATTATTATTATTATTCGAGTTGACCTACGTCCACATAGTTGCGCTTCATTGAGCTCTCCATAGGTGCTTCATACTGTAGTTACTAAATTGTTTTAAATATCTTGCAAACTTGATTTGTGTTTTGTGAACTGGTAACAGTATTTAGTGTTGTGTTGCGAGTAAGATTGTGTTTTTCTGAACTAACCTATTGATGTATAGTATTAATTATACAAAACACTGATCCGACATCGCAAGTGCGTTATCGTGTTGACTGTTTTTATTCAAGTTGGGACGGACGTTTGTAAACTCGACTGGGTTTGACAAATTACTTCTGTAAATTTTATTATGGCAGAAAACGGAGTTTTATGTGCGGAATATTCGACAAATTGCATTAGATGCAAACATCCTGCACGTACAGGGATCAAATGTATACGCTGCGGTAGAGTTTCACATAAAAGCTGCCTAAAGATGCTTAAAAATATAACATTTCTGGAGGACGACAAAATTATCTGTTGCGTGGATTCTCATGATGATCAAACAAGTCCACATGATAATGCCGCAACTATTAGTGATAGTACTGCATCATGCAGTTTGTCTGCGATTGAGGCTTTGGACATAGTTACCTTGAAAATGTCTTACTTGGAAGAAATTTTTAGACAAAAAGACCAAATTATTGATACTCAAGCAATTGCTATCAGGTCTCTTCAGGATCAGTTAGCTTTGATTCGTAATATATCTTCGAATAATGACACAAGTATACACGGTTTTGGACCTGAGCAACCAGAAGCTGTTTGCAATCAATCATCCTCTAAAATTTCCCAAGATTTTAGAACCTCTTTAAATTTGGATACCAAAGATTCTGATGCTTCTAAACCAATTTCGGGTTCCGGTGTCGTCCACCCTAGCTCGGGAGCAAAAAAGAAGCAGCCGTCTACTAAAAAGTCCACTAAGCATCTGAAATCAAATAATAATACTGAGGCTCCTACGATCACAAGTCCAACTGTAGCTGGTGCAGTGCACAACGCTCTTACTAATCGCATTTGTGAAGACATTATAAATCTAACAAATGATGTTCAAGATAACCGGGGCACTCCTACTCGCCTAAAAAGAAGAACAGCTAAGTCTCATTCTAAAAGTATTCTAGTGGGTAATATGTCAGATAATAACAATTGCCCTTTGAAAGCTGCTCCTCCTACTGTGGCACTGAGTCATTTACACGTTACTAAACTTGATCCATCAGTCACCGAAGAAAACCTCGTGGATTATTTAAAACAGTTTGCATCTGATGTGAAAGTATTGGCATTGCAATCAAAATATCCTAATAGCTATTCTTCATTTAAAGTAACTGTTCCCATCTCTGAAGTCCAACGCATCTTAAATCAAGACATTTGGCCGAAAGGTGTTTTAGTGAGTTGGTTTTTTCCGTCAAGAAGACCCCGATTCGCCTCAATCCCTAGTGATCAGACCCGCTAGGTGCTCTTATTCGCATTCCAGTTGGTTTTTTCCGTCAAGAAGACCCCGATTCGCCTCAATCCCTAGTGATCAGACCCGCTAGGTGCTCTTATTCGCATTCCATTCTTGGCATCAATGTCCAAAGTCTGGCAAATAAAATCGATGAACTCCAATTATTTCTATGTGAAAATTCATTTGATGTTCTCTGTATGTCTGAGCATTGGTTACATAAAGATACACTGCCAAACGTTTGCTTGAGTAACTATGCCCTGATATCAGGTTATTGCCGTCCTAATATTAATCAGCATGGCGGCGTGGCGATTTTTGCTAAATCTAATATTTTTCTTAAATCTATCGATATTGAGGACTTCTGCCTACCCATCCATGCTGAGTTCTGTGCTGCAGAAGTAGTTAACTGTAGCACTGTGATTGCTCTGTATAGATCATCTACTTCAGGTGATATAGCGCTGTTTAAAAGTTGTTTTGAGAACCTCATTGATAACATGTTAAATAAATACAGGTATATTGTAATAGTAGGAGACATAAATTTGGACCTTGATGCTAACAATATGCATAGTAAAGATGTTTGTAATTTATTATCGATGTATGGAATTTCATATCTAATTAAGGAACCTACTAGAGTTACTGCGGAGAGCAGTTCCTGTCTGAACAATATTATGACAAATTTACAATGTGATAAATTAATTTCAGGTACATGTGACCTTCATTTGGCCGATCATCTCGGTATTTTCGTAAAAGTACAGACAGAATCTGATATTTCCTGCAAAGGCTCTACTAAAACTAGAATAATTTCTAGAAATAATGTGTGTTTGTTTGCAAGTAAGATTAGCGAAGTAAAATGGGATGATATGTTCGGCTACAACTGCTGTGATCTTGCTGATATTTTATTGAATACTTTGAGTTCCATTGCGGAAACAGTGTTTCCTTTAAAATCTATATCTAATAAATCTAATGGATTTAGCTGGTTCAATGACAGGCTTCGGGAGATGCGTCGTAATTTGCATTATACCAAATCTGTTTTTGATAAAGATAAAACAGTTGATAATTGGAGAACATACTGCGACACCAGAAAGTTGTACAAAAAAACTATAAAATGTGAAAAACAAATTGCCTATACAAATGAAATTTTTAATTCTACCAATAAAGTGAAGACAATTTGGAATTTAGTTAATCGCGAAAGGAAAGTGAATAGATCAGGACTTAATCTTAATTTTATTTCATCAGACAATTTCAATTTATATTTTTCTAATATTTGTAATACAGTCATCGGATCAATTGGCGATACATTCATTGATCCAAGAGAATTTTTATCTAAGGCACCGAAACCGTCTAGTTCATTTTTTATGCTTGCTATTACCAACGAGGAAGTAAAGGAAGCAATAATTAGCTTAAAAAACTCATCTGGTCTGGACTACTACTGCTTAAACAGTTTCATGATCAAGGCTTCTCTGGAGTCGTTAATTGAACCTCTGAGGGTATTATTCAATAAATGTGTTGGCGAGGGAGTTTGGCCGAATTCACTTAAAATCACTAAAATCCTTCCCCTGCATAAAAAGGGTGATTTAAATTGTCCAGATAACTTCAGACCCATAGCAACTGTTCCTGTTATTGGAAAACTATTTGAAATAATCCTAAAACACAGATTGACCCGATACTGTGAGAGTAGGCATATTTTCTCCGATTCCCAGTTCGGTTTCAGGAAGAACAGATCTACTCTTAAAGCACTGTTGTCAATGGTTGAAGTCATTGTTGAAGGTTTTGATGAGGGTATCCATTCGAGCGCTGTAATGTGCGACCTCTCAAAGGCATTCGATTGTGTAAATACGGAAATACTATTGTGTAAATTAGAGTACTACGGAATAAGGGAAAATGTGCTTAAATTGTTTAGATCTTACCTATCTAACAGACAACAGTACGTAACTTTAAATGGGATTGAATCTGGATTATTGCATGTTGAGAATGGCGTCCCCCAGGGTTCAGTCCTGGGTCCCATTTTATTTCTTTTGTACATTAATGACTTACCTTGCTCAGTGGGTGATACCTCTTGTATTATATTTGCAGACGACACTACGTTAATTACAAGAGGTGACAATTTTGATTTGGACAGTTTGCAACTTGCTAAAAATTGGTTTTCGTCAAATAAATTAAAACTCAATGAGTCCAAAACCCAAACCATTAAGTTTAGCACTGATAAGTGGGCTCTTAAGTCTGAGGCAAAAGTTCTTGGCTTAATTCTTGACACCAGATTGGAATGGTCTTCTCATGTGAATCAAATTTGTGCTAAGCTGTCGTCGCAAATATTTTGCATGAGACAATTAAGTCGTTCACTTCCTCCTGATGTGCTGCGTACGGTGTATTTTGCGATAATTCACAGTCATCTAACTCATGGTATCACTTTATGGGGCCACTCTAATGTTACTCATAAATTATTTGTTTTGCAAAAAGCTGCTGTTCGTATTATTGAGGGTGCCCCTTTTGGATCATCATGTTTACCGCTATTTAAAAAATTCAGAATTATGCCATTACCATGTATCTATATATTTCAAACATTATTGCAAATACATCGTGGGTTGGACAAATTTCAGAAGCATTCTGACGTGCATTCCTATAATACTAGGAATGCTGATAATTTGATCCAATCGTTTTCTAGGTTACGAACAACTCAAATTAATAAGTTGGATTTTAAATTGTACAACCATTTTGCGTTGTGTTTTAAAAGTGCTAATGTTACTAGTTTAAGTTTTAATAAATTTCATAGGTTAAGTAAGATATTTCTGTTAGAAAAATGTTTTTACAGTGTGCAGATTTTGTAAATTGTTTGAATACTGACGAATAATATAGTTATAGTGACTTCAAATGTACTATTGTATGTAATGTGGTCGTTAAATAAATAAATAAAATATTATTATTATTATTATTATTATTATTATTATTATTATTATTATTATTATTATTATTATTATTATTATTATTATTATTATTATTATTAAATATTTACCGGAAAAGTTCTTCCAAAAAAAGTTCTCATTTATAACCTCCCTATGAAAACAGAGCCCTATATCAGTCCAGTTATTCAATGTTTCAATTGTTTATTATATGGTCATACAAAAACTCAATGTAGAGGCAAGCAAAGATGTGTTAAATACGGTAAAACTCATGATCAGGAATATACAAATCCAATAAAATGTATACATTGTGACAGCTTAGAACATACATCCACTAATATATCCTATTCGGAATACAAGAGTCAAAAAAGAATAAAAGAAATCATGTCCTTGGATAATCTAACCTACCATGACGCACAACAACTACTACCAAAACCTAATGGAAAAAACAAAGAAAATTATTCTTTCCTAATGTCAGATTTCCCCCCTCTCCCAACACATAACACTCCAGACAACGACATAATAAGAATAAACCAAAGAAATATATTCGAAGAAAAAAGAAACCAGTTCACTCCAACCCCACCCCAATTATACAAAAATAGGATAGAGACTTCGATAGGGACAGAACCAACAAAAAAAAGAAAAATCTTTAAGTCACAAAGTTTTGACAAAAAACAACATCAAGACTGCTTATTTTCCCCCAACGGGAGATCTTCATTGGACGAGGTCTTCATTCCCGAAACACCATCTCCTAGCCAAACATATTATGTAACATCCGAAAATTCAATTGACTATGACATTCAAGCAGTCCTCAACAACCTATCTAACCAAGATAGAGACTTAGTTCTCAAATATATTCATTCTTTAATCAATAATGTTTCCCCCAACAAATTCAAACCATCCAGTAGCAAACAAAATTAATATTCCACTATGCATATTACAATGGAATATTCGTAGCGTTAACACCAATCGCAACAATGTGAACATATTAATTAGAAAACACGATCCAAACATAATTGCTTTAAGTGAACTTGGCTCAAACCAGAAATAAATTTTAACATATCTCAATACAATACTTACAGAATGGACAGACAAGACAGACACAGAGGTATTGCAATACTTATTAAAAACAATATCGATTTTATCATCTTAGATATAAATTCTTCTTCTCTTGTGTAGAAAAAAGTTTAGAAAGCATAATAAAAAACAGAGTAGAATGGCACATGGAAAATAAAAATATTTTTCACCCCTTACAATTTGGGTTCCGAAGGGAGAAAGGATGTACAGAATGTATTGCTTACATAGTTTCTTATATTCAAACAGGATACAGTAGTGAAGAAAAAACTTTAGCTGTTTTCTTAGATATACAAAGTGAATATGACAAAGTGGACATATATCAACTGTATACCAAACTGATTAACTTGGGGATTTCAATCCAATTAAGTAATTTAATTTTTCAATTCTTAAATAACAGACAAATTCTGGTAAAAGATAAAGAGGGAAATATTCATGGTACAAAACAATCAAACAGAGGTTTGGCCCAATACTTTTTAATATTTACACAATAGACATGTAAATACATTCCAAATAATTTGAGAATGGTGCAATACGCAGATGATATAGTAACTTTAGGCAGGGGAAAAGACGTATCGGAAATTGTCAGAGATATAAATAAAACTCTATTGAAAACTCTATCCCTCCCATCCAAAATCAACAGCAATACTTTTCGGGAAAACAAACACACACACAATCAACACGCTGGCCCCAATCCTTTACAACAATGTTCCTATTCGTTGGAAAGAAAAAATCAAATATTTAGGAGTTTTTATAACACAAACATTAAACTGGAATGAACACGTGGAACACACAATAAAAAAAGCCTTAAGAATAAACATAATGAGGTCAGTGTGTGACACTTGGTGGGGAGCAGACCCTGCCACTCTTTTACTCTTATACAAAGGGATAGAGCGAACCCATCTCGACTATGTAACACAATTTATAAAACCATCTGCAAAACAAATCATTACAAAATTAGATAGAACGCAATATCAAGCACTAAGAATAATAATGTATGAAATCTACACCCACGAATTCACTTCTCGCAGAATGTGAAGAAATGTCGTTAGAATATACAAGAAAATGGTTAGCCGGAAAATTCATCCTGAAGGTTATAACAGAAATCGGCACTGTTGAAGATAACAAACACCAGAATCCACAAGGACAATGATTCAATTTCACTCAAAACAAAAAGGCTCCTAATAGAAGCTTGCCAAAATGGATTCGACATAAAATTGGCTTGGATACCGGGTCACACAGGAATAAAAGGAAATAAAATGGCAGATACCTTAGCAAACATTGGGAGAAACGTGAACATTTCACTCGAAATAAAAGCAGACAAACATGACATTCTTCCAATAATAAGAAACCAAATTAAAAATGATTGGAATCCAGAATGGAAAAACAGATTAAATTTTACGAAATCGAAATATATACAAATAATAAGTAATGAGTATCCTTCGATTCCCTGGTTTTATAAATTCCCATATAAAGACAGAAGACATATATCAACAATAATTAGAATCAGAACAGGACATACCTTAACAAACAAACATTTATATAGTATAGGTATATTAGAGCATCCATACTGTGAATGTGGTCGTCAAATAGGTGACTTAAATCACATACTACTGGAATGTCCAATAAACATTTTACCTGGCCTGGACATATATCATGAATTAACAAAAGCAATTGGTATAAATCCAATGTCAATTAAAACTTTAATACAAAATTTAAATTCTAAAGATATAAATATATTAATAAAATTTTTAAAAATAAACAGTATCAATTTGTAACTAAAAATATATTTCAACTCCAGAAATCCACTATTTTAACCTTGGGTGCTTTTCCCATCTTCCGAGGAAACTTTTCGGTGTGTGAAAGCTCGGTTGTTGCCCTAAGCAAGGGTGAATAACCTTTGTTGTATTTGTCCACTAACTCCTTTAAAATAAAAAATTGCACAACAAGATAAGGAACAGATCTCAGATGCACTTTACGGTGCATTTCATTAGAAAATAAACAAATGTGAAACTGGTTAAATGTCCATGAGAGGAAATCCATATGAATCAAGAATTTTAATTAAATCATGCATTAATTGATTAGCTTCTTCAATTGAACTTGTACCTGTAAGAACATCATCAACATAAAAATCTTTAAGTATTACTTGAATTGCCTTCGGAAATGACAGTTGATTGTCAAGTTCGGTTTGATGTAAACATCGTGTTGATAGAAATGGGGCAGAGCTAGGTCCATATGTGACTGTGTTTAATTGATAATGTTCAATAGGTTGAGTTGGATCTTCTCGCCAAAGTATTCGTTGCAAATTTTTATAGTTTTTATGTACAAATACTTGTCTATACATTTTTTCTATCAGTTACAAGAACAAAGTCATGTTTTCTAAATCATAATAAAATAGCAAATAAATTATCTTATCATTTAATGATAATCCCGATTGACTATTAAATGAACCATCAAAAACAACTCTAAGCTTTGTTGTATAACTTGAATACTCCATGATGCGGAAGGTAATATTGAATTTTATGATCATCTTGAGAATTAACTAGTCTTGTGACCTAATTCCTTATATTCATTTATGAAATCAACGTAACGTTTTTTTAAATTTTCATTTCTTTGACATAGCCTTTATAAAAAATTGAAGCGTCTCAAGGTTAACTGATATGTGTTACCAAGTTCACTGATAGTGGTTCGTACTACCAGTTCCACAACAAAATGACCTTTACTGTCGCGTGATGTTGTTTTAGAAAATGAACCCTCACATTCCATTTCTTCCTTTGACAACTGTGGTGTATTGTCAATGTTCTCTTAATGCCAAAATTTTTCCAATTGTTGTTCAATGTTATTCGAAAAATTGCAAACACTTAAATTATTTGAATTGAAATTATTATTCGACAGTAGAGGTGCATAATTACTAATTTTATTTGACATATTGATAATAATTTGAAAAATACGCTAGCTCCAAATAATACATCAATCTTATTTGGAATATGAAAACTTGGATCCGCAAGTACAATATTGGTTGGTAGTTGGAATTCTGTTATACCTATTCTTGAAATTGGTAGGTTCTCTGTAATTTTATCGATTATTAAAAATGAGATTTGTATTATAAGCATTGCATTTTGAATAAATAACAGCGTTAGTTCTGTGACTAATATTAATAGTGTTTTGATTTATCCCTATACCTGATTTGTTTATATTGTATTTATTCAATTGTAATTTATCACATAAGTCCTTTCTAATAAAATTTGATTGATACCCTCGAGTCTAATAATGTTCTAAATTCATGCATATTTCCCTTTATATCCTTAATTTGTATTAATGCTGTAGAAAACAATATTTCTGATTGTTTTGAGTGAGTTTGAAAGGAATGTCTAATGACCGATGTGTGATGTACTTGAACTATTTTCAATTATATTGTTTATTTAATTTTTTTAATTATTTATTTAGGTTGAATTGATGTCGACAGGAATAGGTTCTGATTGCGAATTGCTATGTAATTTGTCAATATGTAATAATGTATTGTGCTTATGATTACAAATTTTACATCCAGATGAGGTGCAAATTTCCTGCATTATGTTTGGTTCTTAAACAGTTTTTGCATAATTTTAATTTCGAAATTTCATCTTTTCTTGACCTTATTGGTAGATAGAGGAAAGGCTGACATCTAAAAAAAAAATGTGAGTTACTTTTGCAAAAATGACAATAAATGTTATTGAATGACATATGTGTCAAAATTTGATTTAAATGATGTTTGCTATTATGCGTGTGTCTTGTCTCATGTTTGTTGTAAGTAATAAGTATTGATGATGAGTGTGAACTATTGTCCTGTTCCAGAAATCTATATCGATTTGTTAAAAAGGTTTTAAAGTCATTTAAATTTGGAGATTCAATGTTTACTGAAAATTCCCTCCATTGACGATTAGATATGTAATCTAACTTTTCTGAAAAAATGTGAATGATAATGTTGTCCCAAGACTCTATGGGTTCCCCTAGTGATTTAAAGCACGTAAGTGTAATTGTAAGCCTTCAAGTAACTATCTTAATTTTGAATGAGACTTTTATATTATCTTAAGCCAGTCAAGTAATGCCTTTAAGTGATTACTTTTTATTACTTTTTTATTTTCAAATCTTTCCTGCAAAAGTTTCAATGCTAGTGGATAATTTTCATCCGTTATTTCAAATTTAGTTTAAAGCTTGCTCAGCTTCGCCTTTTAGGCAAGAATTTAAGTAATGAAATTTAGTAACATTTTTAAAGAGTTGTCGTTATGAACTAATGACAAGAAATTATCTCTAAATTGGATTCATTTCGTATAATCACCGTAAAATGTTGGCAAATCTAAAATTGGTTTGAATTTCGTTGGAGGTAGAAGATGACTCTGATTGTATATCAGTATTGACACTGACATTTGATGAATTATTTGAAAATTTAACTACAAGATTTTGTGCTTCTGATATTGTTTTAAAATAAATGTTCAAAGGCTATATGCTCATTGTTGTCGATCGACTCGGATAAATACTCTATTTTATTACCAAATTCATTGCATAAAATGTTGTGAATCTTGTTAGTGTGGCCTTGAATTGACCACGTTCATGAATTAGTGTTTTTAATTATAGTTCATGGGCGACAGCAGTTTCCTTTTTTTAAATTAATAGTTATGAAAATGTCAAATGATTGAATGTAAATTATTGATGTCAAATATAAAGTTTAAATTATTGGTTTACTACTGAGCTTTACCCTTATATGTTGAAGATATGCTGATGCTGACGCTAAAGCCGATGCTGTGTTGCCGCTGTTGCTGCTACTGCTACTGAGTGCTGGATTGAATAACTTGAATTTCTTGATCACCTGACTCTGATTCTAGTACCAAGAAACTCTTCAGATTGGACTGATACTTTTCGAGTAATGAACCAAATCGTTTGGTTTTAATACTGGCTTCTGATAATCCGGCTCAAAGGACCAAATTTATGTTGATGTTATAATGGACTGTATATAGGTTGATAAATGAGAATAAATTGCTGATTGTGAAATTTAAAGTTGTTGTTTATTTGATTGAAAACATTATATATAAATTAACTTTTTACATACTTTGATAAATAAAATATAAATAAAATGTTGTGATGAACACAGATTATTAACTCTATAGTACTACAATAGATAACATCAGCGAGACAGAGACTAAAACATAACTGAGTAAAGGTCAATATTTATCCGTGCTTCAAATCAATTATACAGTTAACCACTAGATGAACTAGTTGAAAATCATGTTGTTGGTATTTCAAATAACAACTTTACCGGCAATGTCATAATTGTCAAATTATCGTTGTTTACAATTTTAGTTTATATTTTGTGATTTTAGTTCAGTATTTAGTCATATAGTGGTGTTTGATAATTTTTTAACTATGAAAAGAAAAAAATATTACTACATGAACCTTAAATATATGCCGGTTATATATGTAATACAGAAATAAGATCATTTAGAATACTGATGCTACTGAAGTGAAACGAGCAAGAAACTTTACAGATAGGGCTAAAAACTTATTATTATTTATGTGCCAATGAAATATAAGCACGTTATTGAAAATAAAAAACAGATGGCACAAGTAGTGATACATTAAAAATGATACGTGGACTGAAATTACACATGCTTACAATGCAAATTGTCAGACAGGACCCATCAACACAAAACAACTTCATGCAGTGTATGATAATATAAAAAAGTCGCGAAAAATCTACATGATTAGATGATGATGATAATGGTTGTGAGGGAATTGATGATGCTGCTTATTCGTCTTATTCGTTGCAGTCGTTTCTTTGGTGAGGAGGAGGTATTGTTGTTGTTGGTGGTGGAGCTCATCTAAAATTAATTAAAACAAAATGAGGAATTTTTGCAGAACATAATCCAATGTAAAAACTTCATGTTTTTTCTGACATAATTGCAGTTAAATCCCCAGACTAAAGTATCTGTATAAATATAATGTATGATTTTATCATCATGTGGGCTCAGGACTATTTTCTTTGTTTTAACTCTAAATACTTCATGTTTATCGTACTTTATTAAATTTTATGTACAAGTTAATGAAGTATTATTAAACAGACATTGATAATAATCATTTACTCTTATTCGGTCTTAATCATTATCAAATTTTTTTGTAAAACAGTGATGTTTCATTAATACAGGACTAACGACAGCTCTTTTAAAAATAATTTGCCTCAAAATTCAACTGTACCAATCTATGCTAGTAATAATACAGAGCTAATATGCAAGAAAAAATCAAACTAACCTCTTTTGACATTGTTTTGAGTATACTTGTTTATATTAAAAATTTTGTACTTATATATTCATTTTTTTTTGTTAATTAATTAAATTTGATAATTTTATCCTATTACATTACAAACACTTTTTCTTTAATCAGACACATTTTAAACTGAAAAATTGCGAGTGAGCGAGTCAAACTTAATCAGTCAATCACGTTGTGCCTCAACTTGCATGTATCTTAATGACAAAATGTGCTACACCCCCTGAAATTGTCAAAATTACATTGTTTCTTATGGCAAACACGAACAAATAACCGAACGCAGGCTGCCTTTTCGTACGCGATTTTGTTAGCGGGACGAAATATTTCACAGCTGTTGCATAGCGTAAATTAACATTACTTCCTATGTAAAACACACACAAATTACTGAACGCAAGGGGCCTTTTTCGTCACGTGTCTTCTTTTTTTCTTTTTTTAACGATTAGGGGTAAATTAAGACAATGTGTCAGTTTTTGTGTTGATCTTCAAGACGTTTAACGCTTTTTTGAAAAATGGAAAAGTTAGCTGGATTAAAGAGGCCATCACACAAATCATTGCTGTGGGAAGGAAGGCCTCAACCCCAACGGCCAGGTGGCGTTCTCCTTCTGCTCAAAGGAGTTCAAACGTGGGGATGTGTGGGTTCGCTTTAGGCCCGCCGGGGAGGTGACCTACGAAGACGTGTGAACTGTCATCTCCAGCGTTTACCAGTGTAACTCTGCGGGTCTGAATACTGAAACGTTCTGTCTGGGGGTGACGGCTGTGAGGATTCCGGCGGGTAGAGGGAAATACAATAGTTTTGATGAAGAATGCGGGGCTCGTAGAGGTATCGTGAAAATAAACAATAAAGACAACTTGTGTTTGCCTGGTGCGCTTGTCGTCGCCATGACCTATGTGAACAAGGATCAAGAATACAGAAAAGTTCGCCGTGACATTGGTAAACTTCAAACAAATAGGACTCAAGTTCTTTTGGAATCAGCCAACGTCGTCGTCCTCGAAGAAGGGGCCGGCATACCCGAACTTCAGCAATACGGGACTAAAGGCCGCGACGTTATATTTAAGGGAGCCGTAGACGGGCCAGCACTAAATTTACTTTATCACAAGGGGCACTATAATGTGATAACATCGTTGACGGCGGCCTTCTGTTGCAAGTACTACTGCGAGACCTGCATGATACCATATAATACACAGGGTATACACAGGTGTGGAGGAATATGTCCTGCATGTAACAAGCACCGACATGTCCCCAAGGTTGCAATATTACCTGCTAAGACTGTCAGCGTAGCTTCAGGGGCAACAGTGTTACGATAACCACCTGACCAATATATGTGCTCAAATTTACCGTTGCCTCGATTGCTTCAAGGTTGCAAAAAGGGGTAGAACCCATATCTGTGGCGAAATATATTGCAAGATTTGCAACGCCCACGTCCCCGCAGACCACTTGTGCTATATGCAACCAGATAACGGAAAACCGAAAACAGACGACCTGGAGACCCGTCAGGAAACGGTGCGGGAAGATGGGTTGCTGTTACATGAACCAAATCTATGTGTCTTAACCAACAGATGTGATAAGAGTATACATGAAAATAACTTACATTTTTGTCAAAAATGCGGATACAGGTTGATTGTATACAAGGAAAATGTTATAACTAGTTTTATACAATACGTATTGGAGGCCAGAAAAAAATTAAAACAGGTTATAGCCCACAACGGGCAGGCCTTTGACCACCAGTTCTGCTTAAACCATATTCTAACTAAAACTGACCTAAGGCCCAAGCTAATTATGCATGGGACAAAAATAATATCTATGGTAGTTGAGAATGTAAAATTTTTGGACTCTTTTAATTATTTCCCGATGGCCCTTTCAAAACTTCCGAGAGCCTTTGGCTTGGGGGACGGATTCAAGAAAGGTTACTTCCCCCACCTCTTCAACACCGCAGAAAACCAAAATTACGTGGGACTCCTGCCATCAGTCGATTAATACCACTCTGACAACATGAAGCCGGAAGATCGCTCCAAGTTCTTGAAATGGCAGGAGGCCCACAAAAATGACGTGTTCGACATGCAACGTGACTTGGTGGATTATTGTATATCGGACGTGGAGATCTTAACTTCGGCCTGCCTCAAGTTTCGAGAACAACTAAAGGAAATTGGAAACGTTTGCCCGTACACCGAGGCCTGTACCATAGCTTCGGCCTGCAATACAGTGTTTAGACGGAACTTCCTTAAACCCAACACCATAGGCATTATACCTAAAGGCGGTTATCGGTGGAGGGATAATCAGTCTAAAATAGCTATTCAATGGCTAGTATGGGAAGAAAAGCAGAGGGGTATTAACATTAACCACGCCGCTAAACAGCAGGAGACGCGAGTAGCAGGGATTAAAGTCGACGGGTACTGTGAGGAAACCAAACAGGTCTTTGAGTTTCACGGGTGTTACTATTACGGATGTTGTATCTGCTTTAAGTATAATAGAGATGAACCCTTGCCCGATAATCCATCTACCACTCTGAACACACGGTACGAAGAAACCATCGCAAAGATAAAAAGATTAAAAGATTTCGACTTCGAGGTCATCGAGATGTGGGAGTGTGAGTTTCGACGACAACTAAACGACGACGACTAGCTAGTTTCCGGTACTCCTCTCAACCCTCGAGACACTTTCTATGGAGGACGCACTGGTAACACCGTAGAGTACTACAAGTGTCAAGAAGGCGAAAAAATAAAATACGTAGACGTATACTCTCTCAATCCGTCGGTGTGCAAGTACGGAAAGTTTCCCATTGGACATCCCAAAGTGTACGCCGGTGATGACTGCAATCGATTGAATTTGAACGACATCAACGGAGTTATAAAATGTAACATCCTACCGTCTCAAGACCTCTACCACCCTGTGTTACCGGCCAAGATGAACGACAAGTTAATGTTCGTTCTCTGCGCACGTGTGGTGAGCAAATGAACCAGAGCCAGAGTGAGTGCGATCACAATGATGAACAGAGAGCCTTGACGGGGACATGGGTAGTGGATCGGATGCTGGAAATCAGCTACGACGTGCTTTAGACTGTTAAAACCAAAAACGTAACAGGATTATTCACCGATATGATGAACAAGTTCATTAAAGTTAAACAGGAAGCAAGTGGGTGGCTCTCACACTGTACCACTAAGGAAGAGCGAGACCTATACATAGATCAGTTCCTCCAGAGAGAAGACGTTGTGACGTACTTTCGAGGTTCGGTCGCAGATGCCGAACTAGTACAACCACTTTAATCAGCCCGGGTTCACTCGGTGGAGAAGTTATGTCCAAGGTTCAGGAATATTACAAGACTCGGTAATGAAAATAAAATATTTATTTCATAAAATAAAATGTCACCCTGTAAACAAATAATACTAATAATAATTCCCCCAACACAATAAAATAGGTCCTGAAATAATAATACAAAATAGTAAATTAACAAAGAGGGCGGTAAGGAATGTACGGTGCAGACGCTGAGTGTCGCGGAAAGAGCCTGCTAAACACCCAGTGTCGAAGACCACGGAGACGACGTCGAGTACCGCGGAATAACACCTGCTAAATACTCGGAGTCGACGGAATACGGGTTAGACCTCGAGCGCCGCGGAGAGGGCCTGCTAAACGCTCGGAGTCGACGGAAGACGGAATACGGGCAAGACCTCGAGCGCCGCGGAGATTACCTGCTAAACGCTCGGAGTCGGCGGGATACAGGCAAGACCTGGAGCGCCGCGGAGATTACCTGCTAAACGCTCAAGATACCCAGAGGAAGGTAGGGTGCCGCGGAAGTTACCTGCTAAACACCCTGGGGTAGAGGAAGGTTGAGTGTCGCGGAAAGAGCCTGCTAAGCACTGCCGGTAAAGGCAATTTCGCCGGCTTTTATACAGAACGACGGGTAGTGTCGTGTGCAAAAATCGCGATACGCGATTAAAGTACAGTGTGAGCAAAATAAAATAAAATAGGTTCGTTACATTCCCCCCTCTCTTCGTAAAAAAAAATAAACATTATTTTTTTTTTCTAGCCTAACATAATTTAACATTAACTAACAGTATAAACTAATAACGGAAAATATATACAGAAAAATTATCACATCATGTTAGTCTGGTAATTCCTAACACGGAGGATTCCTCCTCTTGCCGTGGAACAGCCAGCCATTTCGCCCCTTCCGGGGTGATCAGACGCAGCCGATATCGCTGGTGTCCAGGAATGCCTGGCGGTCTTAGTTTCCACCTCGGAATACGAACAGGCAGTGTTCCTTGAGGTGGCGTCGGTGGCTTTGCTGGCGAAGGTATCCACCGCCCAGGAGTGACTGGTAGTGGTGTGGCCGGTAGCGGACTCACTAGGGGTGGTGGTGGTGTCACCGGGCTAGGCGTGTCGGGTAGTGGGGATGCATACAACTGCAACACCTCCAGACTGTGGCCAAACAGTTCCAACAAGCGAATATTGGTGGGCGTCTTTAGCTCCATGTCTGTAACAAAAGATAACTTAATGCGCTGTTTTAAGATCTTTGATGTGGATTCGTCTAAATTTACGCCCCGTCTGCTCATTTTTTAGATCGAATACCACCGGTGACCATACTTTGGTGATCAAGTATGGACCAGCATATTTCGGTGCTGATTTAGCGGCAAATCCTCGTACAGCGGAGGATAAAACATGCTCTCTCTTCATGACTCGGTCACCTAAGTGGCAGGTCCATTCTCTTCGACGTAAGTCGTAGTGCTTTTTCTGTGAACTAAAAGCTCGTCCCAAATTAATTCGTACGAGTTCGAATACGTCTCTCAGCTGGTTCAAACGATGGGAACGTTCTCTTATACTGGCTTCATTTTCATTCACAGGTTCCTCGGTTTGGACTTCTCGGAAGATACTCTTTGGCACCTCTAATTATCGTCCGAAATTGAGGTACGCCGGTGAGAATCCGGTGGATTCATGACGTGCAGTATTGATGGCTAACATAAAATCAGGCAAATATCGGTCCCATTTTCTTTGGTCATTTTCACAAAACTGTGCAATCATAGTCTCTATGACTTTATTTGCTCTTTCGACAGGATTCGTTTGCGGCGTATACGGCGGAGAAAATAGTTGGCGGATTCCAAAGTCGGTTAAGAACTTACGCATTTCACGGTTTTTATATTGTACCCCGTTATCTGAAATTAACACCCTCGGACATCCAAATCGAGCGATAATCCTTTCGTGCAAGGTTCTGCTTACTGCAGCGAAGGTAGCTTTTCGTAACGGCTGGAATTCTATCCATTTAGTGAACTGGTCCTGAAAAACTACAATATATCGGTTTCCAGATGTAGAACGGGGTAAAGGGCCAATTAGATCGGTACTAACAGTGTGCCAAGGTCCTCCTCCTTGAGGACGTGGTTGCATTTTCCCTGGTGGTTGTAACTGTGAATATTTATATTGCTGACATATCGGACATCGTCGGAGTAGTAATGTCTTGCTATTCAAGCAATAGTCTTGGCAACGCCTAAATGTCCAGCGGTCGGTTGATCATGGCCTTCTTGCAAAATCTCACATCGTCTTGGTGTAGGAATACACAGTTTCCAAGGATCAGCCAGTTCAGGTTCTGTGAAATCATATCTGTCGAAGAAGTGTCTGTATAGTTTGCCCTCTTTTATACAGTAATCGGAATTTTTGTCAGGATCTTGTTCAACCTCTTGAAATTTTCTTGTATACCAGGGGCATAAGATAATATCTTCTCTGACATGAATTTCGGTATTCCTAATTTCGGGAATTGGATGTCTGGATAAAGCATCAGCCACTCGATTAAGTACTCCGGGTTTGTATCTGATCTCAAAATCGAACTGCTGAAGAGCTATTATCCATCGAGCTAAACGACCGGTCGGATGTTGTAAATTCTGTATCCATTTTAAGGACTGGTGATCGGTCTCGACTATAAAATGATAGCCCTCCAAATATTGTATCATTTTCTGAATTCCACAAAATATAGCCAGGCACTCTTTCTCGGTAGTGGAGTAGTTTTTCTCCGGTGGGGTTAAGGTTCGGCTGGCATAACAAATGATGTGGTCTTATCCTTCCAAATTTTGTATAAGAGCGGCCCCTAAGCCTTGATCGGATGCATCAGTTTGCAGTACAAAGAGTTTTGTAAAATCGGGACAAGCTAGGACTGGTGCTTCAGTGAGTTTGACTTTTAAGGAATTAAAAGCCTCTTCTTGCTTGTCGGTCCAGTTCCATTTTATTCCCTTTTTGAGAAGCTTCGTCAACGGGGCGGTAATGGCGGAGAATCCCGGTACAAATTTCCGATACCAGGAAAACCTTCTCAAACCTCGCACATTGGTAGGAGTTGGAATTTCTTTTATAGCGGCTACTTTTTCGGGGTCGGTTGTGATACCATTTTCACCGACTAAATGTCCTAAGTACTTAAGAGTTCTTTGAAAAAATTTACATTTTTCTGGGTTCGGTTTAAGTCTGGCTTCTTTTAGCCTACGGAAAACTTCTTTAAGATTGGCCATATGTTCTTGATAGTCTTTTCCTAAGACTATAATGTCGTCCAGATATGCGAACGCTTTTGCATGCATGTCGGGTCCCAAGACCTTATCCAATAGCCTTTGGAAGGTAGCTGGAGCGGAATGTAGGCCAAAAGGCATTACCACAAATTCGAATAATCCCTTATTCGGAACGGTGAAAGCAGTTAACGGTCGGCTTTCCGGTGATAAGGGAATTTGCCAGTATCCCTGTTTTAGATCAATACTGGAAAATAAATTCGCCTCTTTTAGTCTACTCAATATGTCATTGATCATGGGCAGCGGATATGCATCTTTTATAGAAACTTCGTTTAACTTACGAAAATCTATACAGAAGCGGCGTTTGCCATTTTTTTTTTCGGCCAAAACAATTGGGGAGCTCCACGGACTAGAAGACGGTTGTATAATCCCATCGGCAAGCATTATTTCTATCTCGTCATCAATAATTTTCTGCATTGCAGGATTTCTAGGACGGTATCTCTGCTTTATAGGAGTCGAATCCTTTAACCGAATAACATGCTCAGCCATGTTCGTGTAGCCATCGATCTCTCGAAATGTTGTAAATTCTTTTTCTATGAAATCGGCAACTTCTTTTTGCTGAAGTTCGGTTAAACATGAAGATGGAGGGGTAATCGGTTCTATGGTTAGCGTAGGATATACCCTATCTGTCTTAGGGTTTATAGTAATCTGTTTTGTTCCTATATCGATGGTGCAATTATATTCGGTGAGAAAATCCATTCCCAATACACAGTCTACGGTCAGTGACGGCATGAGCAGAAAATTAGCGGCTACATTCGTTGACAGCAGTTGTCCTTGAATGTTATATTCCTCGGTAATGTTGACCAAAGTTCCATTGGCTAATTCTGCTTGCATTTCTTGTTTCGCCGGAGTCGGTACATTTCCCATGTGTTTGCAATATTCTGCAACCACGGGACTAATGTAGGATCTTACTGACCCTGTATCTACTAAAGCAGTAAAAGATCGGTGATAAAGGTCGATGTTTAATCGGATGCGGTTATTGGACCAGTTACTTGTATTAGTACTAGTCAACGGTATGTAATTCGGCGGTGATTCGGAGGCCTCTACTGTCGGGCGCTGGTTTGGCCTCGCTGAGTTCCAGTCCCGACGGCGTTTTCCTGTGTTGGTTGGCTCTGATTGACACACCGGCAGTGTCTAGTCTGTACTCCTTTTCGTCCACATAGAGAACAGAATAAACGAAACGGTCCTCGGCATGTAAATCTCGTATATCCTGTAGCTCCACATCTCCAACAAATAATGTTCGCATTCTGTCTAGGTGTTGTTTGCGAATGGCTATTTGTCTGGTGGTTAGGGCGAGAATTCGGTTTGACAGTTCTACTGGATTGTGAATCTGCAATACCAGCATTTCGGATTGGTTCGGCCACTTTTCTTGGTTTATTCTCTTTTTCTCGATCTTTTTGCAGTTGTTCGTACTCGTAGGTTTGTTGTACTAAATCGGAAATTGTTTTTACTTGGGTTCTTCGGATGTATTGCCGGTATTCGGCCCGCAACCGCTTATATATGCAAGTGACTTCTCGTTCCGCAGAAAATCCCCCATGTCGTCTTATCATGGTCTGCATTTCTAAAATAAAATTGCGGGCAGTTTCGTGTCTATCTTGATATTTAGAACTTATCATTTCTTCTAAATTGTTAAGGTATTCGGCCGGATAAAAGAAGGTTTTAAAATCTTCCACAAAGTCATCACAAGTCCCCCAGTTATGTTTGTAATTCATATACCACTGGTATGCTTTTCCCTGAAGCAACCCTGGTAAAGTTTTTAGCTACTGTGCATCAGTAATCTCATCTTCGTGCTGCATCTGCTCTAGTCTTTTTAGAAATGATATTGGATCTGTCTTGCCATCAAATACAATGTTCAGTTTCCGTATTTGATTTAACAGTTCAAAACCTGATGTTCTTGGCGTTTCGGGAACCGATCTGGTTAGTACGGAAGCTGCAGGTCGCTCTGCGGGTACTCCCTGACGTAGTAACCTAACTAAGCGTCGTCGCATCTCGTCTACTGTGCCACCGGTTCCTAACTTGAAACGCTCAAGCTCGGCTGTCAATGCTTCTTTATTTAGTTTGTACACCCATCCGACCCTAGGATCAATGACTTCAAGGCGAGCGGCGGCTTCTTCAGAGTCAGAAGGCATTTTGAAGTAAAACTTGCAGGACGGATTTCAAAGTTCCTCTACTTTCTAATCCTCACTTCAGATTTCGAGAATTATTCTCGGCAAACGTTTTTGACTCAAAATCTCGGTCGATAACAGTCGGATCAGGTCGGCAATAGTCGGAAACGCTTCCTCGGGTCGAATTATGTTGAAAACGATACCCCACTTGACTTCGGGTGTCTTCGGAAATGTTCGGTTAAATTCGGTTTTTTCGAGAAAATGGCGGATTTGCGGTCTAGATGTCCACAGTAATCTTTCTGGTGGGTTAAAACGATGATACTACGGTCCTTTCTCTTTTATCTCTCCTTTCACAGTTTTGGGTACTACGGTCTCGGTTCCAGTCTTGTTTTTTTTTTCCTCCCTGCTCTTCCGGTCCCTGCTCGGGAGCCAAAATTATGTGACGTACTTTCGAGGTTCGGTCGCAGATGCCGAACTAGTACAACCACTTTAATCAGCCCGGGTTCACTCGGTGGAGAAGTTATGTCCAAGGTTCAGGAATATTACAAGACTCGGTAATGAAAATAAAATATTTATTTCATAAAATAAAATGTCACCCTGTAAACAAATAATACTAATAATAATTCCCCCAACACAATAAAATAGGTCCTGAAATAATAATACAAAATAGTAAATTAACAAAGAGGGCGGTAAGGAATGTACGGTGCAGACGCTGAGTGTCGCGGAAAGAGCCTGCTAAACACCCAGTGTCGAAGACCACGGAGACGACGTCGAGTACCGCGGAATAACACCTGCTAAATACTCGGAGTCGACGGAATACGGGTTAGACCTCGAGCGCCGCGGAAAGGGCCTGCTAAACGCTCGGAGTCGACGGAAGACGGAATACGGGCAAGACCTCGAGCGCCGCGGAGATTACCTGCTAAACGCTCGGAGTCGGCGGGATACGGGCAAGACCTGGAGCGCCGCGGAGATTACCTGCTAAACGCTCAGGATACCCAGAGGAAGGTAGGATGCCGCGGAAGTTACCTGCTAAACACCCTGGGGTAGAGGAAGGTTGAGTGCCGCGGAAAGAGCCTGCTAAGCACTGCCGGTAAAGGCAATTTCGCCGGCTTTTATACAGAACGGCGGGTAGTGTCGTGTGCAAAAATCGCGATACGCTAAGCAATTTCAGGTACCGCGTGCGCCAAACAATTAAAGTACAGTGTGAGCAAAATAAAATAAAATAGGTTCGTTACAACGTCAAGCTCGAATTTTCTGAAATAGTTAATAACCCCGGTCTCTGATCGCTTGCCAAACTGATCCTCAACTCTTTCTGGGGAAAATTAGGCCAGCGCCTGAATCAGACAAAAACCAGTATCGTAAGACCCAGCGGATTTTTCGGTATGCTAACGAACCCCGGAATATACGTAAATTCTGCCCTACCCATCAATGAGGACACGCTCGTCGTTAATTGGCAACATCGCGAGGAAGATTACGACCCTTTGACTACGGTGAATATTGTTATCGCGGCTTACGTCACTACACAAGCCCAGCTGTAACTGTACAGCTACCTTGAACAAGTGGGTGAGCGCGTATTGTACTATGATACTCTGTTATCTATGTGGCCAGAGACAACGAGTATAACGTACGAACAGGAGAGTTTATTGGCGAAATGACGAATAAACTTGAGATCTATGGCACGGACAGTTACATCACAGAGTTTGTCTCAGGTAGACTGAAAAACTACGCATACAAAGTGTTTTCCACAAATGATAACGAGGAGAAGGTCGTATGCAAGGTGAAGGGAATTTGTCTCACTTATGCCGCATCGCAACTTGTAAATTTTGATACCATAAAGGATACGGTACTTGATGCCTCTACGGCTCATCTGTGTGTAATCTCCTAGAATATCTTGAGGACAAAGGAGCACGAGGTCGTAACAGTACAACAAGATAAACTGTATAAGCCTCTCTCTACCAAAAGACGATTCTTGGAGGACCACACCTCCGTACCCTACGGCTGTAAAAGATCCAGACTAGAGTAATTGACAGCTTGTTTTGCCGTGGACCTCCAGATATTGACTGCACAGATTTCAGCTGATTTATCATATTTACACTTTTTTTCATAACATCTTTACCCCTTTACCCCATCCCATCCTGGCAAGGATATGTACATACCTTTCCATTGGTCCTTGCTGAGCAATAACATATTTCATTATAAAATAGGTTAACTTAACTTTTAGAACTTAAATCTAAAAGTGGTGTAATAAATATTTGAAATATGTTATTGGCTAAATGAACAAATAACATGTAATAAACTAATATACATTTTTTTGCTACTAAAGTGCTGTGTTATTTAATATAATAGGATCAACCGTTTGCATATCACATAAGGGCTATCCATATCTTTAAAATCAAAGGAGGCATCCGTGTGGATAATTTATTGTTATGTGAAAGGGATCTAAATCATTTTCTGACGGCATTCTTCACATATTTCGGATAAGGGTTAGTGGTTTGTAAAAATTTTAAATATCCTTCTAATTCTATATTGGATTTTCAGGTAGTTGTTTACGATGAACAGCGGCTGTGGTGCTAGTATGAGGTGCGTGGGCTAACTGTGTATAGGAGACAGGTATGTGTACCACTCTTATTATCTTTCATAAGTTTTATTTAAAAGTTTACGTTCATACATATCTATCGGTTTACTCTCGTTATAATAATAATAAGAACATCAATTTGTTTCTATGAAAGGTTCTAGTGCAAAATGGTTCGTTCTTTTACAAAAATGCTAGCAGTAGTCTTAGCCACGTTTATATAAACTACAAATGGTGTGGTGTGAGGATGACGTATTTCAGAATCTACCTCCATCTCGAGAAATTCCTTACCTTTATTCATATACAAACTAGAGAAAATCAGTTCATCAAATTCGATTTCTCTATCCTGTTTATATCAGGATTGATCCATTCTAGAACTACGTCATCTAATTTGACGTTTATTCTCTCTTGTCGAAATCTGTTACATAAAGACATTTGCTAAAAAAAATCCTACACTTATTTATACTATAAAACATTCTTTCAACCCTATGTTAACTCATACTGTAGTAGTTTAATCAACTCCAGCAAAAGGTTGGGTTATGTATCTAAAACGTCTTATCATTTGCGATCAAGCTGAATGGAGCAACATTTCATTATAGTTTTGATCTCACAGTAGTTCCTTTTCTGTCCTCAGAAATATTTCGCCATGCTCCAGAGTATAATTTTAAATCCATATCCAGGTAGTTTGACTTGGTGAAAATCAGTACATCGTATTCGATTTCCCTATCCTGCTTATATCAGAAACGATGCATTCTAGGAGTACGTGTATTTTAAACTATTTACAGAATAGCAGAGTAACTAAGCAGTCAAGTCTATTGGCTGTCTGGAAGCTTCGGTGCCAAGCCGAGACTCATCCATTTGCGATCAAGCTGAATGGAGCAACATTTCGTTACAGTTTGATGTCACAGTATTTTCTTTTTTTGTCTGTATCCTCAGACATTTTATTTTTGTTTTGTCTGTATCTACAACAGCAGTTTAATCAAAAGGTCTGTTATGTATCTGTAACGTCTTACCAAGCTTCTTCTTAATGGTGTTAGTGCATCTTCAGCATTTTACAATACCTTTTCTCGATATTGCTAATTCAGTTTGTTGTAAGTTCAACTTGTGTGCGCGGAATTTAAACTACAAGACACGTGTTTCGAAATTGAAATATATAAATGCATTCACTCTTTCAACCTTTGTTATCATCATGTAGGAATGGTTTTAATAATTGAATACAAAGCTACAATATGTCGTTTGTACAACTATGGTTTCTTTTTCTGTCTGTATCCTCAGACATTTTATTTTTGTTTTGTTCATATCTTCATAAATTTATTAAGAATATAATAAACATACTGAGATTTTTTCTCATTCGTTCCACCATACTACCAGGCGACTAACAGCCGGCTAAGAAGCCTAGAGCTCAAGAAGCAGGCAACTATCGTTACGCTTCAGAGTATAATTATAATTCGTGTATAGGTAAAAAGACTTGGATATTATAAGTTCACATTGATAACGATATAAATTTTAATCGGTTTAAGGCAATTTGCTCACTGCTGACGGTAAAATTAGATATAGAAAGGAGATTTGATCATTACATACATCATAAGTTCTGCTAACTTCTCATTATTAACATTCAGTGCTCCTAGCACAACGTTGTTTTACTGTAAATTATCGAATCTGTACCTGTTTTTTACTGCCAGCTACCTGTTTTTTTACTGGTTGGGACCTGTTTTTTTACTGTCAGCTACCTGTTCTTTACTGTCAGATACCCGTTTTTTACTGTCAGCTACCTGTTTTTTACTGCAAGATACCTGTTTTTTACTGCCAGGTACCTATTTTTTCTACAAGATACCTGTACCTGTTTTACTGGTAGTTTTTTACAAATTTATATTTTATTTTTAATTCATACATTTTATGTTTTCAGATTTTTTCTAGAAGGAAGTACTGGACCTTGCGGTAGATTCAGAAATATGTCGCACTTTTGGATGGAGCTTGGGCTTAGCACCACTTCCGATTTTATGGTTGCATCTAAATCTGGATTGCCAAGCTCTTGTTCATTGCAGTTCGAGACAAAAACGAAGACATGGTAGAAAAACGTAATGGGAAAACTAGTAGTTACCTACTAACTATAAGAACTAAGTACAGTGTGAAATTGAATTTTTTCATCAAAATAAGGTGTATTGAGAGTACGCCAAATAGTTTTGTTGTTGTTGTCGGCAAAATATTAGATTTCACAATAAATTGTTAATGCATAGGTAAATAGTCGGACACTGTAGAAGCCAGTCACTATGCTGGAATGACAAATAAGATTTTACTAAATTTTTTCTGCAAGATACCTGTATCTGTTTTACTGGTGGTTTTTTACAAATTTATATTTTATTTTTATTCATACATTTTCCCATTATGTTTTCAGATTTTTTCTAGAAGGAAGTAAGTACTGGACCTTGCGGTAGATTCAGAAATATGTCGCACTTTTGGATGGAGCTTGGGCTTAACATCACTTCCGATTTTATGGTTGCATCTAAATCTATTGCTCTTGTTCATTGCAGATCGATTTTACTAAATCTTGTTTGTATATAAAAGTACCTACAGTATGAGATTTGAATGTATGAATTTTACATTAATATAATATGTATTAATGTTATTACATTGAGAGCACCTCAAATAGTTTTGTTTTTATCGTTAAAATATTGTACATGGCGTTTATCTACATCAAATTCATAGCGGTTACCAAAATAAAAACTATACTGTTGTTAAAATTTCCACTGTAGTAACATTTTTGATGATGGTAGAAATTAGAAATTTTATTACATTAAAATTTTTATTATAGTAGCATTTTTGATGATGGTACAAATTATAAATTTTATTACATTAAAATTTCCACTATAGTAGCAATTTTGATGTTGGAAGAAATTAGAAATACTATTTGCACTATACTGCATCGTCCTACATTAAAATTTTCACTGTAGTAGCATTTCCCATTTCGAAATTGTACTACTGGTTGTATTTATAACAACTATATGAGTTTTAATAATTATTATTATATCACTCTAACAGAGTAGCGCGCTCCACTTGCAACGCAATCAACTGATAAGCGCGCATCCGCGTTTGGAACTACCGCTGAGACCCCCCATTCACATCACTCATCACGCCAATTCTTGAATTTACCACCACTCCTGTCACAACGAGTTTCTCGCCTAATTTTTAAATCTCACCAGTTCGAATTTCCCGCCTAATTTTATCTCATCAATTTAAATTTACCGCCATTATTTCCAGTGCAAGCTCATATATTACCCATTCATATTACTCATCTCCTAAACGATGCGATGATTACAGTTACTGTAATCTTTTTGTAGGTTAGAATCTTTTTTCCTTAACAACAACACAAGTCGCTTATCTCTGATGCAGATCTTTAACCTACCGCGCGTGTTTTTTCTGTTGGGTTAGATTCTTTTTCCTTAGTTTGAATTTCCCGCCTAATTTTAAATATCCCATCAGTTTGAATTTAGGTTAAGTCGCTACTGCGCATGTTTTTTTCTGTTAGGTTAGATTCTTTTTCCATACCACCAAGTCACTTATCTCTGATGCAGATCTTTACTTTTTTCTTTAGCCTACTGTACATGTTTTTCTGTTAGGTTAGATAATTTTTCTTTAGTTTGAATTTCCCGCCACTCCTGTCACTTTTCAATTTTACATATTACTCGCCTTTAAGCGCTCTATGATTCATATATTACGCAGTTACTGTAATCTTTTTGTAATAGTCATAGTAATCTTGTGGTAACGTGCTTGCGGGAGGTCCCGGGTTCAAATCACACACAGAGTACAGTTTTTTCATTTAAATTAATTATCCACAAATAATGCTGGATTCTCCAATACAATAGAGCATGCGCAGATTTGAATTTACCGAGATTTGGAACTTGCGCAGGAACAGATTTGAATTTAGGTTAGGTCGCTACTGCGCATATTTTTTCTATTAGGTTAGGTCGCTACTGCGCATGATTTTTCTGTAACCTACTGCGCATGTTTTTTCTGTTAGGTTAGGGAGGGGCGGAGCCACGTGGCAGTGCACACCTGTAATTAACATCTGTTCGGCGGTACCCTTTGATCTCGTCGACAAATTTTCCCACGGTCCAAGAAATTTTCCCAGTCTCAACCGTCCCTATACCTACTGCTATAACATACTCTTCCAATTCCCAACACCTGAATGGTATATCGAGTTCTTTTCCAATTTTAACATACTCCAATAGCCGAAGTTTTTCTTTATCATTAAGAGTGGACAATGGTACCTAATATACCCGCCAAATTTAATGATTTTTTTTATGCACTGGAGATAAATAATGAAAATCTAACAAATTTCGGACTTGTACTGCTATTCAAGGATTAATTCCTTTATTTTTTTTATTTAGTTTATATCAACGAGTTTTTTTAAAATCAAATAAATTATTTCACACGTATGTAGTTTAATAAAATTCGTATAGATGGCGCTAAGGACCAGAACTATTTTATTTAATTACGTCTATTAGACAAACCATATACAGGAATCCAATGAAATCGGACTTCAGTATATTGCAGATTCTAAATCATGAGTTATTTAATGTTTTTATTCTATTAATCCAGACATATTTCTAATAATGTTATTAAACGGCTTAGCTCTCCCCACTATTATGGTTTGCAGTCTTGGAGCCTAGCTGTACCAGAGCCCGCGGCGCCCGTTTACGCCTATCTCGTGAATTTTACGTGATTTTTACAATTATATCGTGTTTGTGGTAAAATTCGGAATTCAGTAATTTATGTATCATTTCTTTTTATTTGTCTATACATGTAATAATTAACTTAATATTGTACGTAATATGAATAAGTGAATTGATTTTAGAAGTTTATAAATACACATTCTTTATTTTTCTAGTATTTAGTTTTTCACAAAAAATTTAGTAGACCAATCAAATAAAGGTATTGAGATTCTATAGTAATAATTTTCATGTAGTAATTGATTATTTATCCATGTAATGTTGAATAGCATAGAGATGGTTCAAAAATTAAATTGACAAAAGTGGACAATGCAAATTTGCACGAAAGATTATTATTAATTTATAGCTGTTTTATTGATTTATTTATTGATAATTCAATATTTTTGTAAAGAATATACAGAGTGTTCTGCATAAGAATTGACATAGAGCAGGTGCATGTAGGGTGTGATGTAGGGGGTCCTATACTTATATATAACGTTGCATAGTTTTATTACTATCAAATTTTAGAAACAAAGTCTACTACTGATTGTTTTATTTCGTCTAATAAACACTATAAAAATCTTGTTTTATGTAATGCATATTTTATTGAAAACCTTAAAGTTTTTTTAAATTTAACAAGAGTAAAAATATTTTAAATTAAATTTTGCGCGGGATATTATAATTCTTTAAAAATTCAGTCGATGGAAAGAAAGTTTCAATTTACTTGAACTCATAGTCAAGGAAGGTCAAGGAAGACAAATAACAAACGTAAATCACGTTTTTGAATAAAAATGTAAAAAGTACCACAAATGGTACCAATGAATCTACAGCTAAAAAGAACACATTTACATAAAAATTACCTTAGTAAAATATTCAACCCTTCAGTTTCCAAAAAAATATGGAATTTGAAAACCAAAAAAGGTATAATAGTAAAACCTTACACAAATTTTCTACCAATGCATGTGCAATTTCTCAACAATTTTTCGAAAATTTTTGCGATTGGTTTATTTTAAAACGTCGACTTCTCTTACTTTTCCGCTTTAAAACTAACCATTTATTAACAGAATAATTAAATTAATTATAATTTGCATCATAACTCACACGATTACTACTAATAGTAGGCGTACTGTCATGCTAGTTTCTGTCAGACGTTTTGTGACTTTTGTTAGTGCTTCCTTAAATTTGTTCCTTAAAAATTTTATTTTTTTTAAATAATTATGGCAAATAATTTTACTAATGATGAATATGTTGACATGCTGCGAGTATTTTTTGAATATCGAATACTGTGCCGCAGCAAGAAAAAAAGTTACAAAAGATCTAAGGACAAAAATTAGCATAAATATTTCTTACTTGTAATCGTGTGAGTTGTAATGCAAACTATAATGAATTTAATTTTTTTGTTAATTAGTTTTAAAGCAAAAAGTAAGAGAGGTAAAAAATTTAAACTAAAGCAGGAGATCCGATATGTATTTTTAATACTTTATTTATATTAAACAAATAAGTCGTAGCAAAAACGAACTTAGGGTATTCTTATTTCAACCACTGCCTAAGAGCAGAAATTTTCGAAAAACTGTTGAAAAGTTGCAGATACATTAGTTGAGAATTTGACTTACATATACATTTTTTTAGTTTTCAAATTACAGCCGCTATTTCATACTCTTTTGGAAACTTTGAAGGGCTTTATCTTTTAAGGCGTAAACATTTTGCTATAGTAATTTTTACGCAAACGTGTTCTTTTTAGTAGTAGATTCACTGGTGCCATTTGTGCTACTTCCTTTGAAAATACCCGTATATTAGTTATATTAAGTCTAAATCCGAAAACAAAAATAAAAATATCTTATTTACTTTGTCGGTACTTACTCTCTTTTTACAACCACGTTTTTTACGTCACTCACTTAGGTTTGCTACAGACTATGCGTCTATTCGCGATCCATTTGTAAATACCCTACACATTATGCACAACCTTCATACAAATTACGCATCACTCATAACGAATCGCGAATTCACGCATAGTCTGTAGCAAGCATTAGGCTACAGACTATGCGTGTATTCGCGATTCATTATGCGCGATTCGTGATATGCGAGGAATTCGCGAATAGTGTGTAGGGTCTTGTTCATTAAAATCCATTAATAAAAACCCTACACACGATACACGAATTTCTTACAAACCACGCATCGCGAATCGCGAATTCACGCATAGTCTGTAGCAAGCATTAGACGTAAGTGTCTTTTTTTGCTGCAACGTGGGTCAGATACAGGCGGAACCATGGCAAAATAAAATCACTGGTAAATCACACAAGTCACCAGTTACACTAGCACTATATTAATATTCAATAATGAAACATTTTCAAAAACATTTGTTCTTTTATATTTGCTTCCCTCCATTTACTAATCACGTGAATCTGACAAAAAAGTTAGTGCACAGATGTGCGAGAATAATATTTTAAGACAAAATACGAGATTGAATTTTAATTTCTCTTTAAAAGTACATTGCTCAGGCCCGTTCATAGAGTGTTGGCCGTCCGCGTGCAGACTCTATTTTGCCGGCCTTCTGTATTATTTTACTATAAAATTCTATTTTTTCAATAATAAATGAAATAAATAAAAAATTCGAACTAGATATTAAGTACATAAATATATGTCTTTTATTATTTTTATAAGGATTATCACAAACATAAATTTTAATATAAAATATAAATACTCTTAATAATTAAAACAACATAACATGTAACTAATTTTCGAAACCTTCATGTTAGCTTTTTTAAATAGTAAAATGACCTTTTTACAAAAAGTTGAACAACACTAAACAAATGTTTTACAAACAGAAAGGTACAACATACAAACTTACATGTGAATAGAAAAAAATAACTAAAGAAATAATTTCTAAAAACCGAAAATACTGGGTGACACCACCTAACTGTAACGTTATCAAAAATTTGAAAGCAACAGAATCTGTTTTAAAAAGATTTGGCTTTTACTAGAAAATAAAATGTGACAGATAATGCAGAAAAAAATATGAATTATTTTTTTGACTGAGGTATTCAATTTAAGGATAAGGATGTGCATGTTGGTAATTAACATTAATTGCATCAGGAAAAGTCTTTTATCAATATATTTTCATATATCAATCTAATGGCGCTCCCTAACGGCTCATTGTTGCGTATAGGTAAATTAGCAGAAATCGTCATATTTTGATTTTTTAAAAATCTAGTGTAGTACGACTGAGCTAATACTAAATTGGTCGTGAATTCGTCATTAACAATATGTTAAGCCGTTAATTGATCCGTGCCACGCGACGGACTATTCCTATTCATAATCCTAAAATATGATACATACATATTTTGCAAAATTCTAATGCCGTCCGTTTAAGTCCGAGTCCTACTCTGTCGAACGAATGTAATTTTTTACTGCAACCCAGATAATTTATTGCTTCTAAGCACACGCCCACCGGTCAAAGAGTCCCCCTTCCGCGACTGCAAATTTGTACAATGTGTCTACTGTTGCTCACTCTTAACACAGACATGAGGAATTTTGTACATTATTTTATTTATTTTTACTCTAGGCTGGTCTTTTTCGTCTCTTGTATAAGTGGCATTTAAATAGCTAGAACTGCTAAGAAGCACTAATTCCTGTTTAGTATTTACAATTATTTTTTGAAAATCTTCAGACGAATCCGAGAACCATCCATAATGGTACACATACATTGAAATTACCGCTTTTATCTACCAACTCGGGATTTTCCAAGAGAGACGATCTTGCATTACTTAGTCTTATAGTTTTGCTTTCGGTGTGGGAAAGGTATCCTTTCATTGATCCTATTATTCCAGGATTTTTAACACTATCTATTAGTACAACACCTCCTAATTCATAACGAATACTTTCAAATAGAAATGCTACTCAATTATTTACAAAACTTATGTTAGCGCTGGGCTTATTATTTTGGTCTAATAATTTTCCTTCTATGAATATAAAACTTTTGGATGGTAATGTGTAAATATTTTGATCTTGGATGGGAATTCGAATTTCATCATTGTTACTAAAACTATTAGATGTATATGGTTGATGGGTGTGATACTGTGACTTGGTAATAGAATTATCAATGGACACATGGTCTTGAACATTTAAAATATTCATTTTTCAACTTTTCCCTTCTTCATACTATTACAAGAACACCTTAAAAATAGCAAAATCTTCCGTATCTTTTATCTACAGTTTAATTTGAAACTATACCAAATCTCTTGAATGAACTTAATTATTTTTGTTGATTACTTTAAATCCTAATAAACGTAAAAAATGTTTATTTTTTCGGTGTTAACGGTTTAACGTATTGTTGAAGACTAGTTTTGCCTTTCCCAGTTAGATATTATATTACCAGTAGTAGGAGTTATAACTGATGAATTTGTATAAATAAATACCTTCTTGGTCGGTGATTTTAACTATAATTTCATTAATGCGCTTCGTATTGAACCAGGCGGTACTGTAGGGTGAAATGCATGTAGAATATGTACGGGTTTTTCGTTATTGTAAGAATTTGTTATCAAATTGCATTCGATACACATTGAATTGATCTTGAGAATATTTATAGGATAATCAGATGTATGACTAATATCTTTTTCAAGTATTCGAGGTTTAAATTCTAACAATTTCCTCAAATTATTACAATAAAGTCTATTTTTTTATTACATTTTATCTCAGTTTTTAACGTATTATTATTAGCTTTCATTGATTAAAACAGTTTGTCATATTCCTTCTTATTCGCATAATTTAATATATATTTTTCAATGTCTTAAATTTCGTATGATCCTTCAGGTATCATAAGTTCTTCGTGTTCGTCATAAAAAACAGTTATTTGAAGAATCAACATTTGGAATTGAATTGTAGCTAATGAAATCGATAAAACCCAGTACATTTTCGTTTAATATTATAGGATGATAAATTTTTGTTGAAACAACTGTGTCCTTTGCAGATAACGTAAACAAATAGGACATATCAACAGCGATGTTAGTCACTAGAAAGCTAGTGTGGTAAATGATAAAATGATAAATATTTATTTAGAATATAGAAATACTAGACACAAATGACCACAATTATAACTATTATGATTTACACTCTGATAAACTTGATCATTATATAATAAATACACTTTCCATTTGAATTGAAATTTCACCACTTCTTCAGGTGGATGAAGATTTCCATAACTATCAAAATATACGATTTGTGTTTTATATTTCTTGTATGCTGTCCAATGGGTACCAGATCAATTCTTATCATCTAAATTGATAACACCGCTTTCTTTTAAATGGATTTTTCTTGGTAAACCATTTCATATAAATACTCCTCTAAAGTATGGGATTTTAAACAATTTAGCATACTTACTAATATCGATATTCGTTAAGGGTCGTTCGGATAATACTAAGGGTAATTCTTTGAGGCTTGATTAGGTCCTAAAAAAGCCTAAACCAGTCTTATAGCGTTGTAAATATACACCTTTATCCATAGCTATCGATTCCATTGTTTTATTATGACGTTGTGATTCCTCTAATTGTTGTTTTGCAGCTTTCGCATCATTTACTGCTTTGGTTAAACCAGCAGCACCACCGCTCAATGCTTCCAAACCACTTAAACCAGCAAAATTTGGAATTAATGGCAAAAATCCGCCAGTTAATAAAAAAGGTTCTCTAATAAAAACAGATAGACAACAATGAGACAAATAATTGCTCTACTTTCCATTTACATCGTGATACAAATTAATACCAATATAATTTACCACATTTCCTCCCCCCTTACCTTTTCCTATTAAGTGAAATGAAAAGAACAAAAATATACATAAAAGAAAAAAAATAATTGCATTTAACCTAGACAAAAAATTACTTATTTCTACTCAAAAAAATACCTACATTCAGCAGAATTTTTGTCCACAGTATTCTGCTGTTCATTCTGTTCACTTTCACTCTTATCTCCTATATTTACAAAATCTTTTTCCCTAGAAAACGATTCACACAATTTGACCTTCTTCTCCTTCCTCTTTCCTGGACCTCTGCGCATCTGATGTTGACGAGCATGTTGTGACGTCAATTCTTGTGACCCAGAAAACCTGCGCTGGTGGAGAATGGAATACCTTGCCTCGGAAGTGCTGCCATCATGGGAACCGGAAGGACGGCCATATTGAAAATTGGAACCACGTTGAATCCTATGGGCGGGTTGGGTAGTTTCTACAAAAGAAACCTGCTTTTCTGCTGCTTCGAAGTTTCTTGCAACTTCGAAAACTTCTCCAATCTTCAAAATTTTTTCAGAAAACAATCGTTGTTTTTTTATTTCATTAGACAGACCTGATACAAACTGGTCTCGTAGATTTTCGTCCAACTTCTCTTTAAACTCACACGTTTTGGCTAGATTTTTGAGAGCGCCCATGTATTGCGTAATGGATTCTCCCTTATCTTGACGTCATAGACGAAACATACCTTCACCAAATCCTGGTACTTCTTCGGGAGCATGTAGACTACACAAATCTGCCATTAACTCGTAAGTTTCATCTCCAACAACTGTTAATAACGTTGCCACTTTCAAATTGTCTTCAATTTTATTTGTAAGAAAATATTGTTCTAGTCTGGCAATATAAGTTTTCCAATTTTTGCCGCTAGATAATTGAAATTCATTAATTTTTCCTACTGATTTTTATACCTCGTCGCCACTTGTAGTATTGTTACTGGTTATTCTTTATTATAATGATGTTAATAATTCAAGTTTCAGTACTCACCTCTTTTATTTTGCGACACATGCAACAAGAAATATTTACAGTTAATAAAAAAGGTTCTCTAATAAAAACAGATAGACACGTACATAATGAGACAAATAATTGCTCTACTTTACATTTACAGCGTGATACAAATTAACACAAATATAATGTACCACACTTTGGTACATTTATCACTCTTGTAGGTCTTATTTTTTTTAATTTTTTTAATCAATCTATGCGCCACCAGAATTGCATCGGAAATGTTTTTAGATTTTTTCCGCTGAATACCTTTTTTAATACCCTTAATTACATCCTTAAGTGTTAATGAATTACGTCGTAAGCAGCATCGTTTTTTACCATTTTTAGATTTTGATTTCTTCTTTCTTTTAATTTTTTTCGGCAGTGATTTTTTTTATTAGAATATGAAGCCATTGTAAGATGTGTTAACTGTGTAAAATCTCTTTTACAAATGAATATTCTATAAAGATTTTAAGATTTAAAATATTTTTTGTCCAGATGCGTCATCGTCACTAGATAAATTGTTATCATCCAATTTACGTTTGTAAATAGTGATGTATCTAACAATATCTTTTTGGATGCTAACTCATCATTATCTACTGTATCAACCGCTGAATCTCGTTTTCTTTTTCTAGACAAGAACTTTGGACAGTTTATATTATTAACGTTATCATCGTTAAGTTTTCTTTTTCTAGACACAAATTTTGAACGTTTTATATATGTATTATTAACTTTCTCATCGTTAAGTTTTCTTTGTCTTGAAATAAGCTTTGTGCTAATAGAAGACGTTATTTGTTTTTTTATCATTAAATTTTCTTTTACGTGATGTGATTCCAGGTCTAATAGTTAGTTATACTGTGTAACTGTAGGTTGTTCTTCCTTCAACTGTTGTACTTTATCATCAAATTTTTTAACTTTTCTTCTTTTATTCTTCCTTAATTTTATTGGTTTATTTGTTTGAAATTGGTTCATACACATTTCAATGTTTTTTACAGTTGTTTTCTTAAGTTTTTCCAAATATTTAATCATTTTCGAGTAAATTTGCTCTTTTTCATGGAAATTATACACCATACCAAGTTTAACTTTAGCCTTCATTGCTCCAGCAATCTAAAGAGGACAATTTCTCTCGCTTTAGCAGCTAAAATTTTATCTGCCTCATGACGACGTTTTATATCTTTTTCTTTACTGTATGCATTATCATGTTCCTTGCAAGCTTCATCTAAATTGTTAATACCTTTATGACCTCGGGCTAACCTCTTATTCAATTTAGTACCTAAAATGTAACGCGTATTGGAAGAAAATGATTTTAAAAGTGGTCAAACGGTAAATGTTTCTTGTAGAATTTAAAAGACCTTTACCTGTTGATAAGTAATATTTCATTCTATTTACGCCACCGTCTTTATTCAAAATGATTTATAAAAGGTATGTACATTAAGTTTTATATTTATTTACCAGTGAACACCTGTAACGTGTTAAAACCATGAAAATAAAAAGACAAAAAGTTACTCTAGACATAGACAATCACGATGTAACCCAAGAGCAGAAAAAAACAATTAAACATAGCAAGTTACTACCAAATACTATACGGTATATAATTACCGGACCGTGAAACTGTGGCAAAACAAATTTAATGATCAGTTTACTGGAACATAAAAATTGATTAAAATTTGAAAACATTTATCTATACTCAAAATCTGTAAATCAAGAGAAATATACATATTTAGAAGAATTATTGAACTCAATAAAAGGCATCTTTCAACAATAGTGAAGATATATTAGAACCATATCAAGCTAAATCTAATTCAATATTTATATTTGACGATGTGGCTTGCGCGCAGCAAAATGTAATTCGACAGTATTTTTGTATGGGGCGACATAATGACATTGATTGTTTTTATCTACATCAATCATACGCTAAAATTCCAAAACATTTAATACGAGACAACGCAAATGTTATAATTATTTTCAAACAAGATGATCTAAATATAAGACATATTTATGAGGATCATGTTGGTGCTGATATGACATTTGAAAAATTAAAAAATTTATGTTCCTTCTGTTGGAAAAAACCCTACAGTTGTCTAACTATTTTCAAAGATAATAAATTTACTGAAATATTACAGGAGAGGTTTCCATGATTTTATTTATCTCAATGATAATCAATGATGTATATAACTACCTAATGCATCATAAACAATCAGTTAATAATCAGACCTGATTAAAAGCTGTTCGTAAAGCTGATAAAAAGCTGTAAAGAAGAAACTTATTGTTAAATGCAAAAATAGAATTATTAAAAGATGTCAAAATTATACAAGACGATTTATTTTCCCCTATAATAAGACACTTTAAACATTGAAAATAAATTGGATGATGTTAATACAAAAAATATAAAAAACCCTAAAAGAAAAACTTACAGTTACTCCAGGTATTGTACCTTTTGATAATATATCGAAAATTAAACAACAAAAACAGACTTCCACTTCACAATCAATTGATTTAAAAGAGATTATTTTACACGATGATGATGCTAATGATGATGATAAAACCTAAATACAAGATGAGAATAAATATAAAGAAGCTCGAGAAAAAAATGCTTGAAGAATCGTTTACTGATTACTTAGAACAATATGATCCACTACCTAGAAAATACATACATAATATGATAACAGACAGTGAAGGTAAAGATTTTGATCATAAGTACGGTGTTAGACATAACCCATCTTTGGAAAAATTTTACATAGGTGACTCTCAATTACTAATAAAGGGTTCAGATATAGTTGTGCAAAATAAAACATATAGAGGTACTCAAGGTTTGTACGAGTTACTTTTTTAAACATTCTAAAAATTACACAAAAAATGACGAACAAGCATATAAAGATATTATATTGAAAACAAATGCTCACAAACGTTATCATCCAAAACGACAAGTAGATGGAAGTAAATTATCAAAGTATAAGGAAGTTATCGCATCATTAGTTGAAGGCCGTGGAATGCTGACGGAATATAATGAAACCCCAATAAAATACGTGCACTGGGACAATCCAAACGAATTAGTGAAAAAATTACGTTTATTAATTGCTTCTCAAGAAGTAGGACACACAGGACACTCGAATGAGATAAATTCCATATTAGAAGAACTACACGAGTCTAATATCATTGCATAAAAGGTCTTCTTTTGTAACTGAAGCAATAAGACAAGTTGTAGAGGAAATTCTAAGCCAGTCAGAATTAATTTAAAAAGACGGCGTGTCATAATCAAATCTTTCAATGATTTATTTCAAGCTGATCTGGCAGATATGTAACAGTTTTCAAAAGACAATAAAAATTATAACTATGTATTGGTCATTAATTGTTTTTCTAAATTGTTATGGACATTTCCGCTCAAAACTAAAACGGGTAAGGAAGTTGGTGCAGCTATGGAGCATTTAAATATCAAAAACCTATTAATTTACAAACGGACATGGGAACTGAATTTTTAAATAAAGAATTTAAACAAATGTTAAAGAAATATAATGTACATGACTACACAACATTTAGCGCAAAAAAGGCTTCGATTGTAGAGAGTCATTAGAACTTTAAAAAATATAATGTGGAAGGAATTCAATTTACAAGGTCACTACAAATGGACGCAACTACTATCAAAGGTAGTGGAGAAATATAATAACATAAAACATCGTACAATCAAAATGAAACCAGCAGATATTAAAAAAAGGATGAAAAACGCTTAATTAAAACCGTATATAGCCACATCAAAATATCAGATTTAAAAAATAATAAATTTAAAGTTGGAAACCGTGTCCGGATATCAAAAGTAAGAGGTCTTTTTGATAAGAAATATGTACTTAATTGGTCAACGGAGATTTTTACAATAAAAACTAAAATATAGATGCAATTTTTGAATTTTGTATATCATTTTTTGGACGCGTTTAGACCAAAATGATCGTAAAGTATTAGTCGTCTGAAATTTCATCTACAGTATACCCTGTGAATGCAATACACATTATGTTGGAGAAACGTCTCGGCCTATGAATGTTAAAGTTGAGGAACATAAAAATTATATAAAAAGACGGGAATTTGGAAAATCCAAAATTTGCGAACATGCTTGGGAAAACGGTCATTTAATTCAATGGGATTTGGCAAAAATTTTAGAGAAGGAAGATAACGCAACAAAAAGAAAATTAATAGAGACCGCGATTATTTTGTTGAACGAAGATAAGTGTGTATCAAACTGTTCAGTAAACATCGATCATTGTTGGCTACAGTTGTATCAAGAAGAAGTAAGTAACAATAAAATAAAAATCATTTAACATCTCTATGGAAGCAGATAAACAAATTTTAAACTGTCAAACTTGATATACGGTTAATATTTTTATTACTATTTTGAAAACGAAAACAGAACGAGATTTTCTAAACGTCAAAAATACGGAAGTGCGCGATAGTGATGTGATTTTTGTTATTTTTTACTTATCTGCTTTTTTCAGTGTGAAATTTTTTGGTTAGGCAAACTTAGTTTCAAAAATAACACTTGACTGATCCGTTTGGCGCAAGGGTTTATTTAATTAATCTTTATTTTTTTTCAGAAGTGTGGCAAAAACCTAATAAAACTAAAGAAAAGTTAAATTATGCCACAAATAAATAGCTTCAGACAATATGAAATAATGTATTATTCAATTAGGTATTAAGCTAAACAAATGTCACTTTCTTTATATTGTATGCATTAGTATTGTACAGGATGTCTGTAAAAGGTCTATATCTTATAATATTTTTTACCGTAGGTTCATAACGCTAAAATGTTATGATTTAATCGACCTTATTTTAAAGCATAAATTAATACGTTAAGAGATATGGCTGTCTAAGTTATGATTTTTTCATCATAATTTAATCACCCCTAAACAATTAATGTTTGGTCTAAGATAAGGTCAGTTAAATGGTGTCTTTTGGAGTAATCTATGGTAGAGTGAGTATTCTAATGTAAAGATCTTTTACCTCGCCTTTTACACACTTTGGATAATGATATTAAAATGCAAATATCTTGAGAACGGGTGAAAATATTAAGAATTATATGTTTTTTACTTAAAAAGATCCCTCTTCAATAATTTATTATGGAAATGTTGGATAAAAATATAAAATATTTATTGATTCACCTATCTGTAACTAGCAGGACAAAAACTGGAAACAGAAAATATCTATTAATTTTCCTTACTAATATTTTTGACGCATTAGTGCGCCCATTTCAGAACTAATTTCTCCAGCTATTATGAAATTATTCTTTATTTTCTAAGAAAAAAATAAGTTACTTTTAGCACTCTATCTCCTAAAGCAGCTACATTTGGCTTTTATCATACATTAAGTCTATTGTTTCTAGTTATTCTGTTCGTTTAGTCATGAGACACTGTATATATTTTGATAGGCGGGTGTAAACATGTAAAGCAAAAGTAATAAGTATCAAAAATAAAATTCTTGATATTAGATATGTTTATTCATTGTTACTATTCAAATTTTCGTAACATAAAACAATAAATTTTTAAAAGTCTTTGTAAGACACATTATTTTGCTATTCTCACCCTATATTTTAACAATTATTTTCACATATTTCTAAATAAAAGGAAACAATTTTGTATGTAGTATTAAGTTTATATTATAACAATATTTACATATATAGTTAAATTTAAGAAAATGCATATTTCTAAAGATTTCTATACTTAAACATTTGTTTGATAAACCGCTTCTTCCATTATTTATTCGTACTTATGCACTTATTTTCAATTAACTTTACATTAAAATGGTCTTCACAAATATATAACGTTGAAATGATGGAGAGCTTTATATTTTTTTCTTCACATCACATTTTACTTATTTTTTTCAATTTTTGGTACCGAGATGTAATTTTTATTAGGCGCTGTACGGAAAATATTTGTAATTGCACAATGCAATATTTCTTCCCGGTGATAATACACTTTCAGTGCTCATTTTACGAGTCTATTTTGCACATTTCAACACCAGTGTCTGTTTGACACAATAACACTTAATAAATATTACACATGACAAACTAACAACTAACTCTTCTACCTAACCTAAACGTATGAACTCATTCTACTCGTACTGTGACTGCGTTGTCCGAGTGAAAGCACAAAACAATTGTTTTGTACATACAGGCACAGTTAAATTAGCTATAGATATTAATTTATCTGTGATACAGGTGAGTCCGACATCAACCGCAACTGGCGGGTGACGTCACAAGTATTCAATATGGCGGCCTCCGTTTTCTGGGGGCGTGGTCAGACTAAAACTTTAAATGCCGTTTTTGAGCTTATTTTTTCATCAAATTATCTAGAACAAACGCGTACAGATATTTCCCTATAACATGGTTCGCCTTATGATATGTACTGTTTGTTTTTCTAGAGTCAAGGACAAATCCAGCGGAGGTAGACAATCGTACACGATTTTAGATTTTACACACGTACTGGACTGCTGTGGGTGCATTGTATTTGTAAGTATTCATTACATTAAATTTCAATTTTCTTATAATACAAGGGTATTTTATGTAACACGGTTTATTTATTCTGTTAGTGAATAATACTGCACTGACGAACTGTAATGAGTGAAAATATTGAATATGTAGTTTTGCCAGTGTGCAAAGGAAGAACGAATGCAAAATATTGCAGCTAACCGGATTAACTATTATTAGACGGCTCGTTACATATTAAAAACAGTTGCCCTGAATTGGAAGCCAACGAATCGCCATTGTGGAAGCCAGCATATTTCTCCCGTAAAACTTGGACTTCTCGCTAACTGATGGTGTTGCGATCAGTGCAGTTTGAGTACGGAGTTGCCCATTTGCTTATTTGTACATCAAAATAAGGGAAATTACTTTTGCGCGTTTTAAAGTCAGCTGCAGATTAGTCAATTCCATTGTCCTTTAATAAAATAAGCTTAACTTTCAGGGACACGCGATCTTCAATTTTAACAAGATAACACGCGCTGGACTGTGACTGAGCGGGTTGAAAAAATGCTTATTTTTAACAAATATAAAATTTAAGTTATTGATACATAAAAGAAATGCATTATGGAATATTCTTATTTAATCAGTAGGTACCATTAGAAACATATTCTCTATATATTAAATACGATGTTACGTGCTTTTCACACTGTGCAGGGTGAGTCAACAATTGCTTAAAGTAGATTTGCTCCGAATGGATGGCATATTGAGGAGAAAAATCTACCCACCAAAAAGATCTAAATACGGCATACAATTAGAAACCTAGGATTGTTCTGCAAAACGGTTTCAATTTTTTTTCACACGTTTAGCACTAGATCCTGATAACTGGGAAATACAAAAACATTATTTATTGCATTATTTATCGAATATCCTGATATAGGTATCTAAATTCTAAATTTTGCAACAATTAAAACAGTGCAATTTAGTTTATTCATTGCAATATTTCACTTGTGTCTTGTGGTTTCTTTGTGTAAATATCCTCTTTAACACGATATCGATCGTTAGGTAGTATTTGAATAACTCTAAATGGGCCGCTGAATTTGGACAGTAACTTTTTGCTTTCGTTGTTGGCTGAGAAATTTGATACTTTTGCAAGTACGAGATCACTAAGTGAGAAAAATGTTGGTAACGAACATTTCTTGTTAAATGTAAGGTCTTGGTGGATTAGATTTTTTCGAGGTTTTGTGCTGCTTGACGTCCAGTGCCGATGTTTGTTCTTATTGGAAATCTAAATAACAATACTGTGGGCGTGTACTTTAATCTGCCATCTACAACGCTTGGGTACCACTCATCGACGTCCGAATTGTGTTAGAGAAGTAAGAAAATGAGCTGTTAACTAATTTCATAAACAGAAAAATAAGATTGTAGAAAAGATATTTCAGCAATATGCCAAAATTTACAGTTTGTATTTATATTTTCTTTGAAGATAATTCAAATGAATTCAGCATACCTACTTATATAAAGAAACATATAGAACTGCAGATTACTGTGTGAGTTTCTCTTACTGAATAAGATTTTTATTTTGCGAAAAATCCAATTTTTTAAGAAAAATTTATTAGTAAAAATTTAAAGACAATAAATGCCATAGATCATTATTTTTAATTTTTGCCGTTTCAAAATGGTCTAATTATAGTTTTGTGCATAGACACACTATATATTCAATAGTTTCCGAGAAGTTTATTAAATGTTGATAATTTTTCGAAAGAAAGAAAAAAAAATACAATGAACAACCTTCAACTGGTTTATAATTGGCAATATTCATTAATAATTTAAAAGCATCGCGTTTAGACTGGAAAGTAGATCCTCCATTTTTTCCAAGTAAAATGTGCTCAGTCTAACTCGCTTTCGATATGGCTATCGTAACACAATTTTGCGGTGCCTTTAAATTTATATAGTGTTTGAAAAATGGGTCAGATATCATCTGTTGTGTTTGAATTTTTCAGTTCCCACAGTTTCAAAAGTGGTCTTAAGTACTGAATGTTGTTATTAAACTAGGTGTGACTTTTTTGTAGTAAATTTAGCTAGATTCATTTTTATTTTAGATAATTATTGAATAGAGCTTTGTCTATGGAATTGTTCATTAGTACACCTAGATATTTGGTACAAGAGAACATAGATATTACTTCATTGATATGAATTGTAGGAAAATTGATTTATCTTAGCATAAATACTTTTACAATACAGTAAAAAGTTTGCAACGGCTAATAATAAAGAATATATGGGTATATATTGTGGGTGTAATTCAACGCTGATCGGAGATTTAGTCCGCAGGGTAGTTAGTACAGTACACACAATTGCTAATACCTAATCAAAAATGTGTGTATATATATATATATATATATATATATATATATATAATAGATAATTGATAGCATCTTCTAGGAATATTCCAACATTCAAAAAAGATTATTCCTGTAATATTCTGTGAATATACAGGGTGTCCGGAAATTATGCGTCAAGACTTCAGGAGGTGATTCTTCACCAAAAATTAGGGTCACAAAATCCTATAACAATTTTTCGAAAACTCAATATTAACGGAGATGCAGGGTGTTAAAGTTAAAATTTTATTTTCGATATTTGTAAATAACTTCCTTAAGAAATCCAAATATTTACATAAAATTTGCAATTCAGGGGCTTTTGCGGACTAGAAATTCAAATATATTTATAATTTTGACGAACTACTGAAAATACAGCAAAATATTACTTGAAAAAGTTGTTCAAAATCGGACACGGGCAAAATTTCAAGAAGATCGGCGAGGTTTGATGAAACAATTTTTCAACAAAGCACAAAGATTATCAAAGCAGACCGATTTTTTAAAAGTTTGCACATCTCCAGAATTTACCGTTCTGAACATCTTTTTCAAGTAACATTTTGCTGTATTTTCAGTAGAACAGGCACTTTAACTGAAACCAAAACAGTTTTTACTCGGTGCAGTGAATACTTCAAATAATATTTTTTCGAAAACTGTTACTCCTAACGACTTAAATAAGGTCATCTGACCATTTGTAAGTAATAACATTATACTATATAATTTTTGGATTAAATTCGGAAATTGTACTGTACATGCCCCTGCAACAACAATGACACTTCCGCAAAACAACCTTGACCTTCTGCAAGTTCTGAGTAGAAATTTCATTTCTCTCAAATCTTTATTGGTGAATGAAACAATTAAAAACTAATATCAAAACTTGAAAGTAGATTTTACAAATACGTCAGTTCAAAAGAAATCCCAACATTAATTTCAAAGACTGTCATCATTACCCTGTTTTTCAGAGGGAGTGTACAATAAGAGATTTGGGCATGGTATTTGACTCTAAATTAAGTTTTTCAGAATATATTAATAATGTAGTTACGTCCTCATTTAAGATGTTAGGTTTTATCATTAGAAATTGTAGATCTTTTTCTAATATTAATGCGCTCTATTTTTCGTTTGTACGATCTAAGTTGGAATACGGTGCTATACTTTGGTACCCTATCTATGAAACACATTGTTTGAATATTGAGTCAGTTCAAAGAAAATTTTTAAAGTTTCTTTTCTTCAAGTGTTATGGTGTATATCCCACTCGAGGCTGCAACCATGAACTATTGCTTTCTATGTTCGATATTCCCTCATTAAAACTAAGACGGGCTAGAAATAGTGTATTATTTTTGTACAGTTTGTTTAACAACAATGTTGATCGCATGTCATTATTGGAATTTATTGGAATATTTTAATATCAGAGTTCCTAATTTTCGTCTTAGGCAAAATGATACTATTTTTATATCATGCCTCATAATTTTAACATAATATCTGATCATTGTGATATAAATTTTTATTCTATTAAATCTATAAATAGAGCTATACGTTTTTTGTAATTACAGTTACTTTGTTTTGATTTTCTTTTTATATAACGTTTTCTGTTAATAATTAAGTAATTTTCATTAATATATTAGTTATATTGTAAGAATGCGTGCATATTAATTGCTTTTTTGTCTTTATATTTTTTTATTATTAGTCCCTTACTTTTGTGTTAATTTTTGTCCTGTAAATGGATATTTTTTTCTGTTGGGTAATAAACATATTTGATTTGATTTGATTTGATTTGATTTGATTTGATTTGATTTGATTTGATTTGATTTGATTTGATTTGATTTGATTTGATTTGATTTGATTTGATTTGATTTGATTTGATTTGATTTGATTTGATTTGATTTGATTTGATTTGATTTGATTTGATTTGATTTGATTTGATTTGATTTGATTTGATTTGATTTGATTTGATTTGATTTGATTTGATTTGATTTGATTTGATTTGATTTGATTTGATTTGATTTGATTTGATTTGATTTGATTTGATTTGATTTGATTTGATTTGATTTGATTTGATTTGATTTGATTTGATTTGATTTGATTTGATTTGATTTGATTTGATTTGATTTGATTTGATTTGATTTGATTTGATTTGATTTGATTTGATTTGATTTGATTTGATTTGATTTGATTTGATTTGATTTGATTTGATTTGATTTGATTTGATTTGATTTGATTTGATTTGATTTGATTTGATTTGATTTGATTTGATTTGATTTGATTTGATTTGATTTGATTTGATTTGATTTGATTTGATTTGATTTGATTTGATTTGATTTGATTTGATTTGATTTGATTTGATTTGATTTGATTTGATTTGATTTGATTTGATTTGATTTGATTTGATTTGATTTGATTTGATTTGATTTGATTTGATTTGATTTGATTTGATTTGATTTGATTTGATTTGATTTGATTTGATTTGATTTGATTTGATTTGATTTGATTTGATTTGATTTGATTTGATTTGATTTGATTTGATTTGATTTGATTTGATTTGATTTGATTTGATTTGATTTGATTTGATTTGATTTGATTTGATTTGATTTGATTTGATTTGATTTGATTTGATTTGATTTGATTTGATTTGATTTGATTTGATTTGATTTGATTTGATTTGATTTGATTTGATTTGATTTGATTTGATTTGATTTGATTTGATTTGATTTGATTTGATTTGATTTGATTTGATTTGATTTGATTTGATTTGATTTGATTTGATTTGATTTGATTTGATTTGATTTGATTTGATTTGATTTGATTTGATTTGATTTGATTTGATTTGATTTGATTTGATTTGATTTGATTTGATTTGATTTGATTTGATTTGATTTGATTTGATTTGATTTGATTTGATTTGATTTGATTTGATTTGATTTGATTTGATTTGATTTGATTTGATTTGATTTGATTTGATTTGATTTGATTTGATTTGATTTGATTTGATTTGATTTGATTTGATTTGATTTGATTTGATTTGATTTGATTTGATTTGATTTGATTTGATTTGATTTGATTTGATTTGATTTGATTTGATTTGATTTGATTTGATTTGATTTGATTTGATTTGATTTGATTTGATTTGATTTGATTTGATTTGATTTGATTTGATTTGATTTGATTTGATTTGATTTGATTTGATTTGATTTGATTTGATTTGATTTGATTTGATTTGATTTGATTTGATTTGATTTGATTTGATTTGATTTGATTTGATTTGATTTGATTTGATTTGATTTGATTTGATTTGATTTGATTTGATTTGATTTGATTTGATTTGATTTGATTTGATTTGATTTGATTTGATTTGATTTGATTTGATTTGATTTGATTTGATTTGATTTGATTTGATTTGATTTGATTTGATTTGATTTGATTTGATTTGATTTGATTTGATTTGATTTGATTTGATTTGATTTGATTTGATTTGATTTGATTTGATTTGATTTGATTTGATTTGATTTGATTTGATTTGATTTGATTTGATTTGATTTGATTTGATTTGATTTGATTTGATTTGATTTGATTTGATTTGATTTGATTTGATTTGATTTGATTTGATTTGATTTGATTTGATTTGATTTGATTTGATTTGATTTGATTTGATTTGATTTGATTTGATTTGATTTGATTTGATTTGATTTGATTTGATTTGATTTGATTTGATTTGATTTGATTTGATTTGATTTGATTTGATTTGATTTGATTTGATTTGATTTGATTTGATTTGATTTGATTTGATTTGATTTGATTTGATTTGATTTGATTTGATTTGATTTGATTTGATTTGATTTGATTTGATTTGATTTGATTTGATTTGATTTGATTTGATTTGATTTGATTTGATTTGATTTGATTTGATTTGATTTGATTTGATTTGATTTGATTTGATTTGATTTGATTTGATTTGATTTGATTTGATTTGATTTGATTTGATTTGATTTGATTTGATTTGATTTGATTTGATTTGATTTGATTTGATTTGATTTGATTTGATTTGATTTGATTTGATTTGATTACTGCAAACTATTGCACATTACGCAACTTTAGAGGGGGTGTGTAACTTACAGTTTATCTGCAACCTTTATTTCTTTCTTTTATTACGAATTTGACTTGTACTAGCTTCATCACTTGAATAATCTTCTGATGATAGTGAATAATACTGCTTTCTGGATTTCTTTCGGTGTCGACCTATTTTCTTTGTTGCCACAGAAATTAACACAAGAACACCGCACACAACAAACTCTTTTGATCACTTTTGATGTAGACTATTGTAGTTTACGAATAAATTTTTTTTTATTTTCCGACATTTAAAATCTTAAATAAATTCTAATAAATTTACTGCAAATATTTACGGAATTAATTCTAATATTTTAGATAATGCATCTTTAACTTCTCTCACCTCTGATGAACTTAGAAATAAGTACATTTGTGAATTTCATTTTAATGAAAGCGATTACGCCACTAGCAGAAAACATAAATTATTCTACAAGGCCATTCCGCAAGACTAAAGAGAGTTGTCGTCATCTTCAAGTAATGTGTAAGAAGAAGAAGAATTAAAAGTTGATTTCGAAAAAGACCTACTCCTTATTATATAATAAAAATACAAAAGGTGATTTATGCAAGAACTTACTTGACAAAAGCATTGACAGTAAAAAATTACCCATATTTTAACTATAGTTTCTTTGGACAATAATAATGTGATTAAAATCAACTCACCTTAGTACAACTTTGCTTTCATGAGAAATTATAGACCTGAGAAAATATTTTTCATTTATTTTTTTTACGATAATTCCCTTTTTTGTTGAGTAACTGTTTTCAAATTTTGGAAGAAGGGTTTAACGCATTTGTTGAGCTTATAAATCAATACATATACAATACATATATTCCAAAAAATTATTAATTCAAAAGGAAACTAACAATTTTTGTTGTCTAAACTTTTAACAAGGATCTATTAGAACACTAATTAAACGTGTACTCTGTGTACGCCAAACTATTAAACTTATATTATTTGATTGATTATGCTTCAACTAAATTTCATATAGATATTTTTTAAAATTATTGCAGAATGTTTAAAATATTAGTTTGAGATAATATTTTGGAAATATACAGAAAAGACAAAATCTGTGAAAAAACTTAAGATCCTAGGTTAAATAATTTTCAATTATGTATAACGTAATAATAAAAAATCTATGATATATACTCTTGTAGTAGAATTAGCAGATATGAGTGATATATAACGGAAGTCATGAAGACATGGCAAAAGATTAGTGGGGATCGCTTGTAGAGCATGGGGTTGTTTCCTTTCGTGACAACTACGATAAATCACCTACTTCTCGTTCGATAAGTGACCGAAATGTGAAAAATTATCTTAACTTTATTTGCAGTTAAATTTCCTCTAACAAATATTATAAAAACCAATCATTATCATATTTTTTATTTTCGAAACTAAAAAAACAGGTAATGCATTGACTGCAATTAAAACTTTATATTTATTTTACCAAAAATATAACATCTGTTCGTATATGAACTTTCTTCGAGGAAATAGGTAACTTACAATTAAACTCTAAGCTTAATACATACACGTATCTTAATTATATGATTATTATGTATTTATGCGGAGTTGTTCATCAGTAATAAATGTTTTATTTTATTTAAAATATTGATCGGTATATAAAATAATTTCAGAAAGCATCTAGTCTTCATTTCTACATGAACGTTTTTTTATAGTGATACCAGTCATAAATACTCTTTATTACGACATCAATAGTTTGTTATATTAATAATAATATCTCTATCTCTTACTCTAATCACTAGGATTAGGCTGGAAGTCGGAGATTTGTACGGGATATTATTATTAAGCATTATTATTAAGCAGGCCTCATTTTCACCCTCTTTTCAATTGAATTTAATTTTGTGTGGTTTGCGACAATATCCCTTTAGCATTTACTAAAGAGATATTATCACGAACCACTTCACATTCAAAATTCTTCTCAGATTTTTCCGATTTGTATAGCATACTTCTAACTGTAGACTGGACCTTTTATCAAACACTGATAATGTTAATATTGCTCGTTCTGAATTTTATACAACGTTGTATTCACTACTTGACTGATATAATCCAAATATCCTAACAAGAAATTAATAAATAAATATCATACAACATTAGATTAAAAAGTAAATACCATAGCTAATATAAGAAATGTAAAGACATATACTTTTTAGAACAATTTAAGAGCTCTAATAAAAACTCAAATAAACACTGCGCATAAAAATCATGCTCAAGACTCAATCACAATTTTGGTCTTTCGTATAAAATAGAAACAAAACAAATCTAGAATTCCCGGTATATTATCATGGCAGAAAAATCAGATGATACTCCTGATTCTATAGTTAACGGCTTTGCTGACTTTGCTGGTGATAATACATATCAACCACCCACCACATTGAATACTACTAATATTCATAACAATATACAATGTTTTGAGGTGTTCTGAAGAAGTTGTCTGAATATGAGATTTTATCAGCTATTAAACCATTGAAAAATAAGATGACATCAGATGGTAACCAAATTCCTTCTTTTTAAGTCAAAGGCTGTGCTTTTGCTTTGGTGCAGGAACTTCTTGTTATCTACAATTTGGCACTAAAAACAGAAACATTTTCTGAATGTTGGAAACTGTCTAGAGTGTGTGTCCATTTTTAAAGCTGGTGATGCGTCAGTAATAACCAACTACAGGTCAGTTTCTATTATCTGTAATTTCACTAAATGCCTTGAGATGGCTTTGTATATCCGAATATGTCCTTCTATACGAAAATTAATTTCACCGCATCAACATAGTTTCATGCAAAAGCAAACTAATTAACTAATTTGTCTATACTATATCAATATAAAGCGAGTATCTTAAATATTCAGGATCAAGTAGATGTAATATACAAGGTAATTCAGAACTTATTTAAAAAAAATCTGAATGTACAGAGGACTTACAAATATAATTTTGTAAAGAAAAAATCAAAAAGGGCAGTTCGAAAATGATTTAAAAATGCACTTCTGCACGGTACTGGAAACTAGGCCACTGTAAAACCTGATAAGGCGGCAATTTGTGACAAGATAAAAATAGAAAGAAATGTTCAAGGAAAGAAATAAATAACATTTTATAACGTCGATTTTATACAGCAAATTTAACTTCCTTTGTCGCTATTGTTATTAATTATTAATAGATTTAATTTATGGTTTTAATTAATGAAATACGCGGATACGGAGAATTATAAATGATTTAAAGTTGGAGGTGGTGGCGACCATGGTACCGGTCCTCCTTGTCCAATCCCTTGGTGTGAATGCTAGGACATGCTGTACATGGTACGGATATAATTGAGCCTCATATATGATACGTCACACTGCTACAGTAATTGTATTTTATTTAACTAACAGCAGGTATTTTAGTAAGAACAAAACAGAGTTAGCTCAAAGACTAAAGACTGAACTGAAGCTGAAAAAGTCTAATATATATATATATATATATATATACATGAAACATACGTAATACAAATTACTAGAATGCCTCGTGCACTAGGAACAATGAACAAAAGATAATTTCTGGAATTAACATAAAGTTACTGATAATATACGGTATAAAAAGACTTCGACAGGAATCTTTGTCAGCACTTTATCACTTATGGTGTAAGTCAGTTAACACAGGGTCGGCTCACTGTCTATGTAACAGGTAACTCCTCCCGCCTAAAATGGAAACCTAGGGTTGGACTGGTTGGCTGGGTTGATCATCATTAAGAGAAGAGGCTTCATTCGGATTTTTCTTCCTTCTAAATAGTTTGATTGGGTAAGGGTAACAATTTCTGTAGTAGCATGTCACTCCAATATAGGTGACAGCACAAATGAGAAAGCAAATAATAATAAGAAGCCAGGTAGGTATGAGATGATTTTCTTTTGGCTCCACAGGTAAAGCAATTTCATGATGATTATTCATTTTCTTTGCCAAATGAGAAAGCTCTTCGATATCCATGCTATTAATTTTGATTTTATTTGATCGTCCTCTCAGTTTGAATACATCCAGTGATGGAAGTTCAATGATAGTAACAGGCAAAAGATCTTCATTTGCGGAAGAAAACTGTTCATGATTAATAGTATGACATTTTTCAGGAATTGTTATTAGGTAACTTCCAGGTTGAAGTTCTTGATGTTTTTCTATGGAACATCCTTCCGTAATTATTGTGTAGGAAGGTGTAGTTAACAAAATATTTTGGGGAGAAATTTGATTTGCAATCATCTTTTCTACATGGACAGATACAGCAGAACAGTTTTTGGCTTCATTCTTTAAAATAATATAGACTATGCAATCTTCTTCGGCTTGAAGATGGTTATGGCAATAAAAGGTATCTTCGATCTTTTCACACAGTTCTTCTTGATATTGATAGAGCTCATTTTTCTCATTAAGGATAAGATATGGTTTTTGAGGGGGAATTATTTTATTCTGGATAGGAACAGGATACAAAAAAAAAATGTTTTAAAAGGAGTAGTCTTTAAAATTGGACAATGAATTAAGAAAATTATTCTCTCGTCTTATAATAATAATCTCGTCTCTATAATAGTTGAATAACAAAAAACATATAATAACTGTGTTTATTTTTGAATTGAGCAATTTGATTTAGTGAGTATAAGTTTTGCATTATATTTATTATAATATTCAAGTTTTCTATAGAAAGCAAAGTTGGATGAATTTTATTAAGAGTAGCAAATGTTATAGCATTCACAATTTGATTTAATTGATTCTGCAAAGTTATTAGACAATTAATAATTAATTCCAAAGTATTGATTTCATTTATACTATCCTGGTATTTATCGAAAAAGGCTATGATGTGTTTTTGACATAAATTCCTTTGAATAAGAAATTTCATTACTAATTTCATCTTTAAGTAAGTGATCATTATTGTTAAGGTAATCTAATATAGTATCGATTCTCTTTCCATCCTCAGAATCAAGTGTGCCAAATAACCATTTTGATATTTTACCACCAAGATTTATCAGTCCACGTTTGTGTCTCATGTTAGGGAAAATAGTTTCTAATAAATGATCATTTTGAAATAACAGTGATTGTGCTTGTTTTATTAGTTTATCTGACATATCAGTAAAAATTTTTCTTTCAATAATAAAATTGACTTGTTCTTGTAAATTAGATTTAATTAGATAACTGACGAATGTATGTTTACTTATAATTATTCTCGAATTTTCCAAGTTCATTGGTAAAATATGATTGGTTAATTTTTGAATAATTGCATTATTTAAGTTATGGATAAGGATAAACGAGAAAATGATCAATATCCTCATCTGGAAAAGAAAATAAAACATTAGTAATCAATATTTTTTACGTTTCTTTAAATTATGCTTAGAATATTTTGATGTTTTAGTTTTCACCTTATTTTTTGTTTGCGCTACAGGCGAAATTTTGGAAAATTTATTTGCTAATTTATCTCTTGTCTGTTCTTTATGATAAATTTGGTCTTGTTCTGATATTATCATTGGTTCTTTCAGTTCTACGTAAAATTTTTCCAATTTATCAGTTTTTTTCTTATTTATATCGTCATTGATTTGTTGATATTTTCCTTTTAATTTTTCTTTATGGTCATACACATATTTAGAGATATTATCTTTTTCTTCAATATCATAAGGATCTTTAGTATTGAAATGTCCTGAAACGATCTCAAAAGGAATGAAGTTAGTACTCGAATGTATACAATTATTATAATGCAATAGTGAATACTTTATTAAGTTATTTAAAGATTCTTTTGGATTTTATTGCGTTTTAACTCTAATTTGTTCTAACAATGTAGAATGAAATCTTTCAATGTAGCTATTTGAATTCGGATTTTTTGGTGTAGTAAAGTGTATATTTACTTTATGAATTTTGCAGAAATCTAGGAAGTTTTGATTATTAAATTCCACACCATTATCACAAACAATTGTATGAGGAAGTCCATAATGTGATATAAAAGTTAATAATCCGTCAAGGACATTTATAGAATTTGTTTCTAAAATTGAATAGGCTTGCAAGTATCAATTATCGTTAAAAAAATTTTCTTTAGATACTGACAAGGTATCGATATGAATTCTTTCAAAAGGTTTTGTACCTACAGGAATTGGTTGAAATTCAAAATGATTAGATTGTCTTTCATATTTAGATTTTTGACATATGACACAATTATTGACATAGTTATTAACGTCTTTAGTCATGCTGGGCCAATAGTAATTTTTCGTTAGAGAGTCAATTGTAGTTGTAATACCTCTATGACCAGTTTTATAAATATGATGATAATTCATTTTGTCTTGTTTTTCAGAATCTGTGCAGATATCAGTTAATTTTGAAGAACAAATTATTAATTTTGATTGAATTCTAATAAGTTTTTCTTGTATATTTCTTATAAAGTATTTTTCATGTTGTTTGTCAGGAAAATATAAATAATATGTAAGTTTATTATCGAGATTAGCTATGAACTGTTCTAAGTCTTCATCTATATGATTTTTTCTAATATTTATGTAAAATCTCTGATTATTAAAAATTTTTTCTTTAATACAATTAGGTACAGGGGATGATTCTTAAACTTTAATAATCATTTGATGTTTATAATGATTTAAAGGTTTTTCTGTATAAGGAAAACTAAGTAGGGGAATTTCATCTGCAGAAAGTGCTGTTGTAACATTATTTTCATAGTTTAAATATTCTTGAATAACATTATCAATATCACCTATTTTGTTTAACAAAGAAACATTGTCTGAAGGATTTCTAGATAGCGCGTCTGCAACGACATTGTCTTTACCTTTAATATAATCAATTTCATAATCGTATTCTGATAAAAGTAATTTCCATCGCAGTTGTTTGGAACTTGGCTCTTTTAAATTTTCTAACCATGTCAAAGGTCCGTGATCTGTCTTAATTTTGAAATGTCTACCAAATAAATAAGGTCTAAAGTACTTTACTGCCCAAATAATAGCTAGTAATTCTTTTTCTGTAGTTGAATAGTTAATTTCATTTGGATTAAGGGTACGACTTGCATAACATATTGGTTTTCCGTCCTGACTTAGTAAGGCACCAATAGCAAATTTACTTGCATCGGTTGTCAGGGTAAATATTTTCGAGAAATCAGGGTGAGTTAAAATTGGTTCGTTACAGAGTATAATTTTACATGTCTCAAAGGCTTGAATAAATTCTTGGGTGTGCTCTACTTTTTTTAAACAAGCTGTAAGTGGTTTTGTAATTTTTGCCAAATTGTTTATAAATTTTCTATAAAATCCTATCATTCCTAAAAAACATTTAATCTCTTTGTGTGTCTTAGGGATTGGAGAGTTCATGATAGCATCATTTTTTTTGGGTTTGGCCTAATACCTTCAGTTGTAATGATATGTACTAAAAATTCAACTTCCCTTTTCATAAATTCACTTTTATCTAATTGTACCTTTAAATTATGTTCCTGATATTTTTTAAATACTTCCTTAAGATTTTGAATATGTTTATCCAATGAAGACCAAAATATAATGACGTCATCCATATATACAACACCTGTTTTATTTATTAAATCTTTTAAAATTTCATTAATCATTCTCTGGAATGTTGCTGGGGCGTTTTTAAGACCAAAGGGCATTCTTAAAAACTCGTAATGTCCATAATCGGTGGAAAATGCAGTTTTTTCAATACTATCTTTATGCATTTTAATTTGGTGAAATCCGCTCGCCAGGTCCAATATAGTAAAATATTGACATCTGCCTAATTTTTCTAACAGATCATCCATGTTAGGCAATGGGTATCTGTCTTGAATGGTCTTATTATTTAACTTTCTATAATCCACGACTATTCTCCATTTTTGAGTTCCACTTGCATCAAGTTTTTTTGGAACTATCCATATAGGGCTTGACCATGGGCTTGTACTGTTTTTTATTATTCCAGTTTCCAGCATATTTTTTATTTGGTTTCTAACTTCCTTTTTGTGGATTTCTGGGAATCTATATTACTTCGTATGGATGGGTTCTTCAAGTTGGATACTGAAATATTGAATGAAAATGTTCACATAATTTGGTTAACTTTGACTTTTCCTCTTGGTTTAGATGATCTAATCGTAGTAAGTTTCCAATATTTTGTTCTCTTGGATACATTCCTATATCAGTAATTTGGGCTTGAAAAATTTCGTAATTTTCAAGTGGAAAGACTTCCAGTGGAGATGTTAGATTTACATATGTATCTTCAACACTAACATTATGTATTTCAAGAGTTGCTTGTCCATTTTCTACTGTTGTTATACATTCCGGTATATAACAGTGTTCATTAATTGTTGTTTCTGAAATATAATATGATCCATTGGTAACAGCGTTAGTTGGAATTTTGGTTCTTAAAATTTCATTTTCATTAACAGTAATGTTAAAGTGTTCATATTCTGAAGGAGAACATTGTCGTACAGGAATTTTCAAATTATTTCTCTGTAGATATCCTTCTTGTAAATTCCAATTAAATTCCATAATTTTTAAGTCTCTAAAGCTGATTAATCCATCAAAAAACGGATGAAAGTCAAATAAAGTGAAAATAATTTTTCCATTTGCATGAAATTCTTTAAAAACTGGAATATGTGCCTCAAATTTTTTTGCTGTTTGTTGACCACATGATGTTTTTATTAAACTAGGCTTTATAATGATGCACTCTGGGAAATATTTTTTACTAAAACAGGGTTCATTAAAGATATATGACTACCAGAATCAATAAGAAAACGTAAAGGTCTATGAAATCCTGAAATTTCGATAAATGGCAATTTGCGTTGACCTATAATATGATTTAATTCTAAGTGATTTTCTGTCCAGAGGCTAGGTGAATAAAATTTTCTTCATCATTATTTTGTTCTTCTGTATATGGTTTCATACCTTCTTGATCTTGCGTGGATAATTCTTTTTGTTGGATTTTCTTCAATTGCTTCAGTATAAATTTCTTCATCAATGTTGTGTAATTCTTCTGCCATAAATGTCGGTCTCGATTGGGGTTTAAACTGATATGGTTGAGTAGGTGTTTGCCTAGATGTTGTTGACATAGGAGTAGGTTTGTAAGTAGGTATTTGATTTTTGGGCTTCCAGACGTTGGTTGTTGATGTACTTTGTTTACCGAATACTTGTTGATTTGGGTAAAATTTTTGTGGTACTTGTTTTGGAGTTATTTGAATTGGTTGACTAGGAAATATTTTTTTATTTTGTTCATGAAATCGTTGTTGTAACTGTGAATTATTATGTGAAAATGTTTGATTTAGAGTAGGTTGAATTTGAGAATATTTTTGAACAGGTGCTTTAATATTTGGAGATGGAATATGTTGATTTAAATTTCTCTTACCTTCATTTACAATAGAATTAAAATTTTCTTCTTCTATTGCGTATTACATTGCTATTTTTAGACAATCTGGATTTTTAAGTCTAACACCGGTTTGGATTTGTGGTGGAAGATATTTTAAAAATGTTACCAAAATTAATTTTTCAATATTAGAAATTTGAGCAATTTTTTGTACATGGTCCATTGAATTATCATTATTAATAGACGAAAAACTTCTGGTATATTGATAATACCAAAATTATAAGGACTTTCTTTAGGATTTGGTTTCAAACTATGAAGTTCATGAAGTAAACAAGTAAATGACCTTTGATCAGTAAAAGAAACTTTCAAAATTTCTTTCATTTTGTTCCAAGTGTCTAATTCAATTCTACTTGAAATTAAAGTTAATGCTTTGCCTCGTAGTTTGCCAATTATACCTCTAAAAATTAGTTTTTTTTATAAATTCAGATTCGTTAGCATATTGTGCAAATGTTTCATACCAAGCTCCAATAAAATTATTTAATTCACATGGGTCTCCACTAAAATTTGGAAAAATATCTAAAAACAATCTTAATTGCTGATAATTTATTTCACGAGCCATGTGTCACTATTATTTCTTTTAGATTTTTCGTGTTCTAATCTAATCGCAGATAAATCTTGGATAACACTATCTAAATCTGAATCAGAATCTTCAGAATTAATAATTCTACTAGCTCTAGTTTGTTGCCTAAAATTTTTGTTTGCTTTTGACGTTTCTCTAATATTCCTAAACATTAACCATTTGTTGAGAGAATAATTTTTTATTTCCAAACAATAAAAAAAATAAGTATTATTTTTGAATTTTTGTTTTACATAAAAAAAAATGTGAAAAGTTGGGGTGAGAAAGGAAAAAATGGATTATGAGAAAAAATGACTAACCTTGTTTGTTTGCAGCTTTGCTTTGTGTGATTGCTTGATTTTGTTGTTTTTTTCTTTCTAAACCTATCCAGGGATATTCGATCCTCCAGTAGGTTGCTAGCCAATTTTCTGGATTTGTGTCCTAGAAGATGGCCCCTGTATATCGACAAGGAATATTAAGTTCTCTTCTCGAAACACACTTAACTTGCAGTAGTCCTGTCAGTAGAAAAAACACTTTCCAAAAAGGCACTATGTCTTCTTCTAAACAGTGACAATCAGATCCGTTTCCGACTGCGCCAGTGACGTTGAGCTTCTTGTAGTTCTTGGTTCGAAGAAGCCCCTCCGCTTCTTTGGTTGGTTTTGGACTCAGCTTTTACTCTTGTTAATTAAAATAATTACCCAAAAAAAGATATTCGTTCTTTCTAATTGTGTTTTATTTAACTAACAGCAGGTATTTTACTAAGAACAAAACAGAGTTAGCTCAAATCTTTAACAGTGTTTTGACTTGATTAAGACTGAACTGAACTGAATCTGAAAAAGTCTAAAATATATATATATATATATATATATACATGAAACATACGTAATACAAATTGCCTGCCTCGTGCACTAGGAACAATGAACAAAAGATAATTTCTGGAATTAACATAAAGTTACTGATAATATACGGTATAAAAATATAAACTTCGACAGGAATCTTTGTCAGCACTACCGCACTTTATCACTTATGGTGTAGGTCAGTTAACACAGGGTCGGTTCAATGTCTATGTAACAGATAACTTGTCTAGAGACCACAGTGGCCCAGCGATGCAAAGATTGAAAATACTACAACTTCAATAATGTTTTGCTCGGAAACTATAACAATTTTATAAAAAAATTTTTAATATATCGACTGCATGAAAAATCATGACGCCTATTCCCAAATTCTTTTAGATAAGTTTTGAATCACCCTGTATACTGATTTTGCTAAAGTTTATGATCGTATCGATCAGGGTCTACTTTTACATAAATTAAATATATTTGGACTTGATAGTTTTATTATTTTTTAAAATCATATTTATAAACAAAGCAATAGGTGGAATGTTATGGACATGCTTCAACTTTTCTTTAGGCTACATCTGCGGTACCACAAGGGTCCAATCTCGGTCCATTACTTTTGTTGTTGTTTTTTAATGACCTTGATATTGATCTAGAATATACAGGGATAACTATGACTAAGTACAAAAATTTTAACCAAGTGCTCATGGAGCTCTAAAAGACAATAAAAAAGTTATTTCAGAATTTTAGCTCGGTATTTAAAAAATGGGGCAAAACCCTTTTTTCTTACGGAAAGTCGGCGCCTATGATGAGCCTAGACTGAGATGGCTTATGGCTTAGATACATAGTTGGCATTACATCTGTCAACAACTACCATGCGGTCGTTTGCAGTATTTCTAAATGCAGAAACGACAAAAATTAACATTCTTATTAGTAATAATATCTGATAGGTAGGTAACAGTTAATCCAGTTAGCTCCAGTATTTTCCATTCGTTTTTCATTATTTGGTTACAAACTGGTTAAACTACATTTTCACTCACTACCGATAAACACACTTTCCGTAGGTACAGTTGTTAGATACAATGCCTATGTATTATAACAAAATCGAAGAAAGGGGTGGTAGGTAGGTTCTAATAGAAAACAGAAAACGTTTAACACCCGCGGCAGTCTTGTCCCATAACCTAGAAAAACAAACCGGCGAACTATAATGTGGGAAAATATCTGTACCCGACACATATTCCTTTATTTATTAACTATAAAACGTTTTAAATTAAGATAAGGCACTAAAAACTGAAGAAGAACACAAAACTACAACGTAAACACAGGACGACTGTTGCATGACGGTAGCTTGCTGGTTGCAAACTCTGATTCTCGCATTGGCGGCGTTAAATAAGGATTTAATATAATATCGAAAACAATTTTTTTTTCGCTTTATAAATAAGTTTGGAAATTTTTTGAAAGAAAATTCTGTTAATTCTTATTTTTTTCTATCCCCTCTTAAAATATTTGTACTTAGTCATAGTTAACCCTGTATACTAGGAAAAGTTATCCAATCGTATAAAAATATAATATATATATATATAGTTTTATCCAACATACTTTGTGACATCATTTCATAAGAATTTTCCTCCTCTTTGACATTTTGACATCCTCTGGCGTTGTGTCATCCGAAATCAGATGTCACAAGAACTTTCATCGTAGACTGGCTTATACTGACCCCTACATTGTTTTAAACAAGTTATAGGAGGATGCCAAAAAATCATATGTGTAAGTTTTAACGTTTTTTGTACTTACACCCAATATATTACACAGAGGGCAGCACGCAGAAGCTGTTGCTGTATACTTATTATACCGCACAATATATGATGTGGTTTTTGTGATATCCTGCAATATACGTAACTTACGCAATCTATCACGCTTGTGACATCCACATCCTTTTCGTAGTGCTCTGCGATTTGACAACGCTGTAGACACTATATATTTAATAAGAACAGTAAGATCATATTTAATGAGCGCCAACGTTATGTTTCTTTATAATTATGTTCAGTAATAATTTACTCAAAATACCAACTGTATAGTTTCACATTTTTTTGTTCAATTGTAAATTAAGGTTATAGTAATTTGTGATATATTTCCTTTTCGATCTACATGGTGTTATAACTTTTGATAAAAAAACCAAATTTATTTATAATGCTGAAACCGCTCGCAATATTTTAAAGAAATTTTGCAGGCTGTGGCAGCAAATGACAATACATGTTTTACAATAAAAATATTGTTTTCAGTTTCACCAGTCGCATTCGCACGGCGTATGCCGGCAGGACGTCTCTGGATATTTTTAAAGAAAAAATGATTCATCACTGATTTTTCTTATAATAAAATTATTTTCGAATTTCTTATTCAATTTGGAACTTACTACTCGCAGTAAACATCATTTCTGCTATTTTTAAAATTACTAAAACCGGATTATAAATCGATTATAATTTTTTTTCTGGAAAATGGTGTAAGAAAAAAGTGGAGAGACCTATCACTTCTAAATTAAACAATGAATTAATAACTAATTTTTATTTTAATAAAACTCAGTGTTGGATCATTTTTTTCTTTAAAAATATCCAGCAGCGGCGTCAGGTGAGACTTCTGGTATGTCATATCTCAATAATCAGACATGGAATTCAAACCAAACATTAGGATATATGTGATGTGGTCATATAGACAACTTTTTTAGAAGGAGAACCTTTTTACAATTTGCGAAAAATAATTCGCTGCCTCATCTAGGAATTTCCAATTGACGTATTTAATCATTCTGAAATATATTTTTTCACATATTTGATGTAACTGTTGAGTTATTTAAAATTTTATTAAAAATATATTAGTTCGTTTGTTTTTCAGGAGTAGTAGTAGTTTTTTAAATTAAAAAATAAATATTTTACCAAAAGAGCCGATTTCGAAATTTCTAGGTGAGCAAATTGCAAAAAGATTCTCCTTCTAAAATAGTTGTCTATATGGCGACAGTACATACAGGGGTCTACTATTATTTGTGTACAAATCCGTAAAAACTTTATTCTTGAAGATAATCAAAAAAATTTGTTTTTTAATTTTAAATGACATCTAAAACCGCTTCCTCTGACCCTAACATCACATTTAAGATAACGATCCAAAACCTGTTATGATTTTTTGTATACCCCCGAAATTTAATAAAAACGTTTAGCGATTTTTTTATTTAAAATCTGATAATGTGGTGATAATCAGGACTCCTCAAAACCCCCATGTGTGAAATTTGAACAAAAACTATACAGTGTTTTCTTCTACACGTTCTTAAAGTTTTATTTTTATAAAAATTCATAAAAGCTTTATTTTTCAAAATAACGCAACTAATGTTTTTTTGATTTAAATGTTATCGAAAACCGCTACTTCTAATTCTACCACGGCGTCTAAATGGCGATCCAAGGCCTGCTATGATTAATTTTATACCCCTCGTACTCAATAAAAATGTTTAGCTACATTTTATTTAAAATCTGATAAGGTGTCAGGGTTCCCCAAAACCCCTATGTCTGAAATTGAAATACAAAACAATACAGTGTTTTATTTTACATGTTCTCAAAGTTTTATGTGTGTACAAATTCGTAAAACGATTCTTCAAGATAATCCAATATTTAAAAAAAATTTTAAATGGCATCGAAAACCGCTTGTTCTGATCCTACTATGGCGACCCAAGGCTTGCTATAATTTCTTATACCCCCGAAATTTAATATAAACGTTTATCGAATTTTTAATTTACATTATGATAAGGTGGGGTTAATCACAAACTCCCTCAAAACAAAATACTGAATTTGAAAGGCGCTAGACGAATCAAGTGTGAGCCAAGGAATTATGTCAAAACAGTATGAGTGAAAATTGAATTAAAATAAAATAAATGAAACATTTATTAACTAACAATAAATAAATACAAATAAGTTTTTTCATTTAATGAATCTTTTTCTACCACACCAGCCTCTAAAAGAATACATTTTTCAATACGCTTCCTACTGTGCTGTACAACTTTCTTTAATTGAGATGCACTGATAAACTGACACGCTTTAGTAATTCTTATGCATAAATCGTCCATATTCAATCGTCGATTTCGATATAATTTATTTTTTATTGTACTCCCAAAAATAAAAATCAATTTTGATTCATACTTTGTGACTTATTTCCTTGATTACTCTTGATTCGTCTAGCGCCTTTCAATTCAGTATTTTGTTTTGAGGGGGGTTGTGATCAACCATCTTATCAGATTGTAAATCAAAAATTCGTTAAACGTTTATATTAAATTTCGGTGATATAAGAAATTATAGCCGACCTTGGGTCGCCATAGTAGGATCAGAACAGGCGATTTTTGGTGCTATTTGAAACATAAAAATAGTTGTTGGAAAATAGTTTTTACAAATTTTTATAAAAATAAAACTTTGGGAACGTGTAGAAGGAAACAGTGTATAGATTTCAAATTTCACACATAGGGGTTTTGAGGGGTCCTGATTAATATCACCTTATCAGATTTTAAATAAAAAAATCGCTAAATGTTTTTAATGGATTTCAGGGGTATAAAAAAATAAAGCAGGTCTTGGATCGCCATCTTAAATGCCGTGGTAGGGCCAGAGCAAGCGGTTTTCCGTGTCATTTAAAATTAAAAAAATGTTTTGATTATCTTGAGGAATAAAGTTTTTACGGGTTTGTACACAAACAAAAGTAGACACCCTGTATAACCTAAAGTTTGGTTTGGATCTCTTGTCTGGTTATTGAGATATGACTTACCTAAAATCTCACCAGCCGCTCACTTGATATGCAAAGACGTGCCTGTGCGTACGTGTTTCGATGAAACTGAAAACAATATTTTATTTACAATCATTAATTTAATTAGATTTTTGCTTGACAGTGGCAACGAAAACCTAACGTTTATTGAGGAGGTCACATGAGTATCATTTTATTGCTTGCCGAGTGATATCAAACGCTCGTTGTCAATAGCAACAAAGTATTTGTTATAATTAATGTTTCCTAATAAAGTTAATAATTGAACAGTTTTATTTTGTTGAGTGATTGTAGATAAAACATTGTATGCATTACGAGCAAAAAGTGATATTATATATTAGTAAAAAGTTAGAGAGAGATATATTACTGATTTTATTTTGCCTTACCTTTTTTTATCCATAATTCAACAACCTTCATCGATCATATCATTTCCCTGTGACTCTGATTAAATTTTTGTGAAATAAATATGATACATAAGAAGATGAATGTCTAGATCTTTTATAAAACATATTTCATGAAGCCAATAGTAGTCTGGCAAATTTGGCAACTGTGGAAAGATGCTTAAAGTAAGGAATATTTTTATGGATGTCATAAAAACATTTGAGTATGAACTATATATTCAATATACTCTGGAGTTCACAAAGATAGGATTTTTTAATTTATTATTTCGTGTATTGTTGATATTTTTTTAGGAGCATCTGTCTTTCATTTTTAATAATACATATTTTTAATATCCTTATATAGACAGTAATTAATAGGGATTTCACATAAACGAAATTTTATAATAAATAAAAAAATACGAACATCACTTTGACAAAGTGGAAAAATACTTTGTCAGTTACGTAATCATTTAGTAGATTTGAATGATGCAAAAAAATGTGGTCCTTATTTGATATTTGATACGTCTGAAATCGTATATTATAGTTCCGTCTTCTTCCGCTTCAGGCGCTGGCTTCGTGCGTATATTTTCAAGATGTATATTCCTACTATTTGCTCATGCACCACGATTACTTTGCCGCGAGTTAAGTGAGGACCATAGAAGCGGCAACGTTACTCGACGCTAAAGAAGGTCAAATATCGTATGCTAGCGGGGTATCACATCAATAACAAAATAAACAAAACTGAATTCGTTGGGAATTGTTAAATATAATTATTCTCTTGTTATAATATGATAAATGTACAATTATAAAATGATAAATGTATACTGGTACCAATTTTATTTCCGTTTACACACAAATTTACCCAAATACAAAATATTAATTAGTCGCGTCTTTAGAGAAAAGTAAGTATACAGAGTGTCTTCAAAACGTTGACGGAATCTCGCAACTGAAAATATTAGAGACCAATATATGTCGTCGATTGAGACAAACATCTCTTATTCTAAGTATGGATAAGTAAAATGACACAGGGTATCAAAGTTACAATTCTAATTACGATTATTGAATTTTTTATCTAAGAAATAAAATCTACTTATAATTTTGATTAAACTTCTACAGTGTTCTCTTTGTAAACCAATCCTAAAATGTTTGTGCAACCCTATATGCAATTGCTAATCAAAGAATCTTAATCGGCCTTTTTAGTTAAAAAATGTACTTTTTAAGAGTGTCTAAAGTTGATAGATTTTTAGTTGTTTGCCTGCAAAAGCTTTAATTAATTGTGTATTAAATACAATCAACTGTTATAGACAAGGAGTCCCGTAATTCGACTACAGGGGATAGATAGACTTAATGTTAAGATAATAGTTTAGAGAAAAAACATCCGGAAATGCTTAATAAAAATATTTAGGGTGTTGAAATCTTCATTTTGGAACTGCTTTCAATTAATATCTCAGAACCTACAGGCGATATCAAATTGAAATTGCGTACACATTGTATGTATTTAAGGTGCAATAAAATGCATATATTGTGTGCAGCTTCAATCACCACTGGCGCGCGGAAAAAGATGTGTCTTACCCTTTTAAAATATTTTCTACGCCAATGAATTTATTAGAGAATCCTATAGAATTTTATAACTGAAAAAAATATAATGTGCCTCTTCTGGTGAATAAACGAGGTTGAGCTTGCTGAATGCGAATTTTCGAAAAGCATCTTATCTGTCACTCGTAGAGAAGTTGTAGTGAATATTATTAGAGAGTAAATTCAATATGTGTCCAATTCCAAATTATTTTGCTTACAAGTTTTTAAAATATTTTGAAAAAAATAAAATATTTTTTTTTAAGTTCAGCTATTTCTTCGAATAAAGATAATCATGTTAACAATTTGTTTGAGTAAGTGCTCAAAAATATCTCCATTTGCATGAGCACATCTAACTATGAAATTTTAAACCGCATTTTATTCGAATATAGAAATGCATTTTCAGTTCATTTTTTAAGTTTAACTCGAAAATCACGCTTTTTTGAAAATATGGAAGAGTAGTAACTTGTAGAAAATTGAAGAACGAATTCGAAAATATCACGCTCGTTGCAATGAAACAGTGGCGTATTATTTTACTTAGAAAAGTATGCCACAGATAGTCTGTATTTTCGCCACTGGACCACCGCCATAAAAACCAGATCTGCTGTCTGTGATTTTGGGTGAATTAATACATTTGATAAAATCTAAAAAAGGACAGGTAAGTATAAAATACCGAATTTTTTAGGTGATGATTCGGCACCTTAATTTTATTGGATGATGGTATTTTAACTATGTCTGAATCATGTTTTAAATTTGAAAATGATAAATACGAGGGCTTGTCAAAATGTTCCTGCCACTTTTTCTCGTGGGAATCCGTTGTACCAGAGTTGTAGCCAATATCTAATCTTTCTATATCATGCTTGAAATATTATAGTATAATTGTCAATTTTTCACTCACACACAATATTTTAAAGTCTTAAATATCTCAAAAACAGTTGAATTAAACCTTATACGAATTAAACTTAGAAGTAGAATCCAAAAATGTAATAATATATGGGCTCTCATTTAAAATAACGAAGTTGATATATGTTGAGGCAAAATTGGAACATCCTGTGTGGATGCCAATACCTTTAGATGATACATTGCCATTCAATAAACTAGTTTTATAACCAACATTTTTAGGTAGAGTTAATACCAAAGACACCAGGAAATTATATCAAAATACTGAACACCCTGTATAAGTAGTGATAGATTGTTCCACCTAAGGTAATTTGTTCTGTAGCTTTGTTACTGTAAATGTTATTAGAAACTTTTTTAATAAAACCTGTGAGCATTAGTCCGCCTAGTAGTTGTTTCCTATAGTATCACTCATATAAATCATTATTCGATTGCCTTTATTTTGATCATTCTCCTAATATAGGGATTGTTGGGGTCTATACTGAGTCATTCACAATTTATAGCGACTTTTCTGCAAAATCATAGGCATTTTCAACACATACAGGGTGTTGAAAATACCTATAATTTTGCATGAAAGCTATACTCGTTTTATAGTAAAACCTTTTAACATACGTAACATTTTTTAGAATTGCCTTATAATAGTATACAGGGTATCATAAAACTCGGAGTAAGCAATTTCTCAATAAATTTAAATAGAGCACCCTGTATACCATATTTCAATGTCGCGTAAATTAGCAATATTTGATTAAATTCAAGCTTTAATACATACCTACCTACGTTTTCTGCCGTAACATGCAAAATTGAAATAAACTAAAAGATATACCAGTTAGAAGCCAATTGATTACATTATGTTAAACCTCTTTAGAAGAATCTGTATATATAAACTTATTTTTAATTATTGACTTACATGTGCAAGTGAAATTCTTTTTTCTTTATACAATTACATAAAGAAATTTTATTATAAATTCATTTTGAAATTTCTTCATGTTAATGTTAATTTTTTCACACAGAATCCGTATTTCAATCATATTAAAAATAAGATTGTAATAAAAAACTTGATTTTATTAGCTCTTTATTTGATGACGAAGCGAAATTGAATATAGCCGTGAATAAGCTTTAGAAGTTTAGGCGGCATTAAATCATATTTTTGCAGGCTGTTATATCGGTAATAAAACTCCAAATAACTGGGTTTGGTATCACAGCACGGACGTTAATAATATCTGTTGGTGGTTGCTGTCGTATATCAGGGTCCTCATAATGTGCGTTATATAAGAATATATTATACGGCCCTCACTTTAATACAAAGACCAACTGTCCTCACTTTGCAGATATATATTTGAAAATTGAAACTTCCGCATAAATTCATATTAATGTGTATATAGTTAAATTACCAAATAAAGAAATAAACTTTTTAAAAAATATTTATTTCACTAAGTTGGGAGTACAATGTCTCTAGGAAGACCTAATAAGAATTGAACTAACTACTTTACATGGATTTGGCTTATATAATGTTCCTTATCTAAATAGTTTTCTAAATGTTTACTTTCTAAGGGAAATATTACAAGTAGCGGTGACGTAGGTCACGTACTTACGCATGTTTAAGGAATGCACTTTCCACTAATTTACTGGTGAAGGTCCATGACATAATTCCTCCCCCCTTAAGCCAAGGCGTCCACGTCTTGAATGGGTGCGTTGGGCAGATTAGGGTATTTGCCACACTTCTGAAAAATAATAAAAATTAATTAATAAGCCCTTGCGCCAAACGGAACAGTCAAGGGTTATTTTTGAAACTAAGTTTGCCTAACCAAAAAATCTCACACTGAAAAAAGCAGATAAGTAAAAAATAACAAAAATCACATCACTATCGCGCACTTCCGTAATATTGACGTTTCGAAAAACTCTCTGTTTTCGTTTTCAAAATAGTAGTAAAATATTAAACGTTTGTCAAGTTTGACAGTTTAATAATTTGTTCTATGCGAAGGGTCTGGCTCGTTGTTAGCAGTATCGTCCTGCAAAGAAAATGTCTTTCTCAGTCTTTTGACTTTTCGTTTATGTATATTCGTTTTTGCTTTTGTTTTTGTTTTTATGCCTGATATCTTAGCTTTATCACTACCAGTTACTTCTACTTTATCATAGTAAGGGTCGCTTTTCCTGATTCGTTGTTTTTTAAAATAAACCATGGGTTCCGTTATTTCAACCGCCGATTCCTTATTTTCGTTCCGCTTATCTAATATTTTGGTTCCTTTTTCTAATTGTTTATTATATAAATCGTTATAAAATGGCAGAAGTTCGCGTTTTCTTTTGTCGTTATATGCTTCGTAGACCGTATGACTCAAATCGATTTCGTGAGCATTTAAATTTTCGTAAGGGTCGTATAATAAACTAAAAGGAGTGTACCTTGTAGTTGAATGCACCGACTGATTGTAAATTAAAACAGCAGTTGTCATTAAGTTAATCGGAGATTCTTTATTATTTTGATACTTTTTTCTAATAAAGTGGAGTGGGCTCTTTCTATTGGAGAGTTTGAGTTTGGATTGTAATTTGTCGTATAGTGGAGCTCGATTTTGAATAGTTTACAATATTTTTGAAATATGTCGTTTTTAAATTCTTTTCCTCCATCGCATACAATTTTTCTAGGATAATTATGATGCGCGAAATAATGCCGCAATTTCTTTAAAACTGTTACGCTTGATAGATCTTGTACGTAATAAGCTTGAACGTATTTAGAAAACAAATCAATTATTGTTAGGAATTTCGTGTTATCGAAGGAAAATGTGTCTAGATGAATTGTGTCGAAAGGCCTTTTTGCTAATAAAGGTCCTCAGAATTGAGTACGGTAAGGGTGTCTTTCGTATTTATTTTCTAGACATATTTCGCATTCATTTATTAGCTTATTTATTTTTACCTTCATGTCGGGCCAATAATATTTGTTTTTTAAATGATTATATGTTTCAATGACTCCATTATGATTAAGGTCGTGGTACTGTCTTATGCATTCGTTCTGATCTTCCGGTTTTTCGATATCTTCACATAAAATGTTACATTTGACTAATTTGACCGAGTTATCGAATAATTTTGAGCAAATTTGTATAAATTTAAGTTTTAGTGTATTATCGTGAAAGTAAATACCGTATAAGTTTTTTGGATCGATATGATCTTTTAACGCAGTGCTGATGTTTTCGTTTTCTTGACCTGTTCTTAATGTAATTGAGTAATGATGTTTGTTAAATGGTTTCGTATATACTGATCTATATTCGTCTCCCAGTTTAAACTCGACTCACAAGATGATTTAGGAGTTTTTCTGAGATGGGTAAGGTGAAAGTGGGATTTTCGATGGCCGTATGTTGCGTATTGGCAGATGATTCATCTTTTTCATTTAAAATTGCATTCATGTCTTCAGGAGATAGTTCGTCCTCTACATCAATAAATAGTAATATTGATATCAAATCTGAGTCGTCTTCTTCTTGTACTGTTTCTTTTGTATTTATTTCTATTCTTGATAGGGCGTCAGCTACATTTTCTTTTCCTTTTTTGTATTGAATCTTGTAATCAAATTCTTCTAACCGGAGTCTCCATTTCACGAGACGCGAATTTGGATCCTTTAGGGAGAAAAGCCATATGAGTGGTTTGTGATCCGTTTCTATTATGAATTGTCGTCCATAGAGGTATGGGCGGAAGTGTTTTGTATTTTCTACTATAGACAGGAGTTCTTTCTCGATCGTAGAATAATTACGTTCTGCGGAATTTAGAGTTCTTGAATAAAATGCTACCGGTATATTATTTTGTGATAATACTCCTCCAATAGCTATGTTACTAGCATCTGTAGTTAGGCGGAAAGGTTGTTCAGAATCTGGATATGTTAAAATTGGTGCATTCGTTAATAAGTCTTGCCATTTGTGAAAAGCTTCTTTACAGTCTGGGTTCTCTATATTTATCGTGGTACCTTTTCTGAGACATCTTGTAAAAGGGAATACGACTTTTGCAAAGTTCTTTATAAATCTTCGGTAGTATCCTACTAATCCTAGAAACGCTTTTATTTCTTTGGTAGTTTTAGGTATGGGATACTCTTGGACTGCTTTAATTTTTGATGGATTAGGTTTGATACCCTCTGGCGTAATAAAATGTTCTAAGAATGCTACTTCTTTGCGAAGGAACTCTGATTTGTCTAATTGTATTTTTAAATTAAATTTTCTTATTTTGTCGAAAATTTGTTTTATATGTATTAGATGCTCTTGTAGGGATCTAGAGAATATTACTACGTCGTCCATGTATACAAAACATGATTGATACAGATGTTATCCATAACACGTTCATTCTGGTATATTCGTAGTGTCCATTGTTAACTGTGAAAGCCGTTTTTTCTATACTCTCAGGGTCCATTTCTATCTGGTGAAAGCCTTGTGCTAGGTCTAGCGTAGAGAAATACATACATCTCCCAAAGTTATCTAATATTTCTTCAATCCGAGGTAGCGGGTATTTATTTTCTACAGTTTTCTTCGTTCTTTTTTCCAGATGCATCCATTTTCTTTGGTACTATTTAGACTGGACTGCTGTATGGGCTAATAGAAGGGCGAATAATTTTATTGTCAAGTAATTTTTGTATTTGTTTTTGAATTTCTTCTTTTAAGTGGTATGGGTACCTGTAGGTTTTGCAGTAAATAGGGTCGTCGTTAATTGTCCTTATTTTATGTTTAATGGCATTTGTGAATGATAGATCGCAATTTTCGGTATAAATATATCTTTGTAATGTTTACATAAATTTAAGATTTTTACTTTTTTTCGGGGTTTAAATGTGACGTTCTAATTAATTTTGAAACCTCAAATTTATTATCATAAAATTGTGGTGTCCCTATATCTACATTACTTAAAGGTTCTACATTTATTAATTCATTACAATAAATTTCAGTGCAAATATTTCTTTCTAAAGGAATAGTGACTAATCCATTTTTTGCATTTGCAATAGATTCTGGAATGTAAATATTATGTATTCTTGTTTCTGGGACTAATACTTGTCCTTCTTCAATGTTTACGGGGATTTTTATTGATTTGTTTATTTTTTGCTTAATTGGCTCAACATTATTTGGGTTAAGTTTGATATAAAATGGAATATTAACGTTGCCAAATTTTAATGTTTGATTCCTATAATCTATATTAGCACCTAAACGTTGGAAATCGTGACTACCTATAAGGGCATCAAAACGATCGTGCCATGGTAATACGTGAAATTCTTTTGGGTTATTTAGGCCGAATTCTTTTAACAAGGGTTATTTTATATTTTTATTATCCTTAACAGTTTGATTTAGTGACTTTATTGTAACAATTTTTTTGAAAAAATGATTCTTGAAATATTTTTCTGCTGGTTCAGGATTAATAATACTATTAGAAGCACCTGAATCAATTAAAATTTTTAAATTAAAACTAGGGATAGTAATGAAAGGTAATTTTGGTTTATTACATAAAGAGTTTAGGTCTATTCTATTTGTTCCGAGGCTTCTATTTGAAAATTTTCCTCTCGTTCCTCATCTATAAAACTATTATTACTTTCATTTTCAACATTAAACAATTCTTCGGACATAAAGGTGGGTCGGGATTGTGCTATAAATTTATTTACAAAAGCGTTACTGTTATTATTATGATTATTGTTATTCCTGGACGTGTTTCTTGTTGAGACCGACATAGGCGTAGGTTTATAATCGTTACTTTGCTGTGGTCTAGGGCCAAATACTTGTCTATTTGTTAGGGAATCTCGTTGTGGTATTTGGCGTGGTTGTGCATTAAAAGGGTTCCTAGGGATTTGATTTTGGAATGAATTATTAAAAGTATTAAAATGTTGGTTATTAATGTGACCATTATAATTATTGTTATACTGCTTTGACGTCAAATTTTGCTTAAAGCTATGTGGCGCGGGCCTATTTTGTGTAAATGAATTTTTATTGAATGGTTTCGATCTATTTCTCATAAAATTCATGAAGCTGACCTGGGCTCTCTCATTATCGTATTTACGACATTCAAAGAGGACTTCGGTTAATGATCTTGCAGGTATATTCATTAAGTGACCGCAGTATGGATCTAAGATACCTGCTTTAAAGGTAGTTAACGCTTGGTTAGTGTACATGTTTTCTTTACTAATTCTAATATCATTATTAGGAGTGCGAATATTTAAATGTTCTAATAACACTTGCAACTTTCGCTTTATATTTTCGAAATATTGTTCATACGATTCTGAGTGCAACTGGTAGCATGTAGTAAGGTCATGTAACAATAACTCCTCTGAACGTGGGTCACCGAATCTGTTTAACAATGCATCTTTAATTTCGGACCATTTGTTACAATTAAAAGTTATCAAAACATCTCTGGCGTCCCCTGTCAATTTAGATTTAATTTGTTCTAACAGTAATTTATTAAATAAGCAATTTTCTTCTGGCTTCTATATAACATTCAACCTGTTTTATAAAATAAGCTAGATTTTTTATCCTCCAGAATATTTTGGAAGCATCTCTCTACTTAGTCTACTTAGTGGAGATCTATCTCTAATTGACATTAATGACAAAAAAGCACTCGTAGGTAAAATGTTTGTAAAATCTATAAACTTATTTTTGTGAATAACGTGTATATTAGAAAAAATTGGAAGGACTTACAGGAGTAGTGCCACTAGCATCCTTTGTAGATATGGTCCTCCTCGGTGAAAGTCTGCAGGTGATTCTCTGATGACTCGCCTTAGTGGGAACGTTGAAAAACTGAAGTTTCAGCGCTTCTCCAGGTGCGTCCAGTAGAGGTTTCCTGCCCCTTGGTTCTTAGATATCCAACAAACTGTTGAAACAGACCGATTTGCAAACTTGCACTACCGTTTGGATATCCTGTTCGCAGCGCCAGTTAAATTACCAAATGAAGAAATAAACTTTTTAAAAAATATTTATTTCACTAACTTGGGAGTACAATGTGTCTAGGAAGACCTAATAAGAATTGAACTAACTACTTTACATGGATTTGGCTTATATAATGTTCCTTATCTAAATAGTTTTCTAAATGTTTACTTTCTAAGGGAAATATTACAAGTAGCGGTGACGTAGGTCACGTACTTATGCATGTTTAAGGAATGCACTTTCCACTAATTTACTGGTGAAGGTCCATGACATAATTATATTTGTGTTCCTTTAGTCTACCAAACAAGTTAGCGCCTATACCGAAAATGTACACTTTGTAGCTTCACTGCACATATATATATATATATATATATATATATATATATATATATATATATATATATATATATATATATCAGTGAAAGATTTTTGTGTACATTTTAACTTAAAATTGGCATTCTCAGATCAAATTACCGGGACCGTCAAATTGGCATTGAAAATGTTGGGATTCATTATTAGGGAGTGCAACACGTTTACTAATGAATTAGCCCTAAAAACAGCAGAACTATTATTCGTATGTACCGTCAAGCTTGAATACTGTTCAATCATTTAGTACCCGACATATTCATTTCACAAAAAGCAAATTGAAAGTATACAATAGATTTTTATATCTAAAAACTGATGGGTTCTGTCCGAAGAGAGGGTATGAACATTCTGTTTTACTGTTAAATTTGCTGCCCTTCCAAATACCTCCAATGACTTCACGTTCATAAAATAGTATTTACTGTGAAATTGCTGGAACTAATATCTTATATAAGTCCTCTATAAATGTTATGTGTCATAATTTCAATAAAATTGCTGATGTTTGTGACATGAACAACACTTCGCTTTCTGAAATAATTGTAAATACGAACGCAATATTTAATTATTGACAGTATTTAGATTTAGTATTATTATATTATTTCGCTATTGCTATTGGTATTAGTCTATTGCTGTTACTGTTGCTGTTGTTTTTGGCGTTGTTCTTGGTGTTGTTGTTGGTGTTGTTCTTGTTCTTAGTGTTGGTCTTGGTCGTAGTCTTGGTCATTGGTATTGTTATTACTATTACTGTTACTATTACTATTACTATTACTATTACTATTACTATTACTATTACTATTACTATTACTATTACTATTACTATTACTATTACTATTACTATTACTATTACTATTACTATTACTATTACTATTACTATTACTATTACTATTACTATTACTATTACTATTACTATTACTATTACTACATAGTATTATTATTATTATTATACCATAATTATGGGTCACTTCAACTTGGACTTTGATATACACACAGAGTATGTTAGTGATTACGATTGGTAGTAAATCATGTCTGGACAATATTATTATTAATTCAGATCCTGATATTGTACCTACAGATGTTATTGAAATGTACATTGCCGATCATCTTGCACTATCTTTACGTATTAATGGTCAGTACACTCGTAAAGATGAACCAGTTTTCTACTATACACGTTCAATTAATGGTTCCACTTGTCATAAATTTATTCTGGATTTGCAGTTGGGTTGCCTCCATGATTATTGTTGCGGCTTTTTGAATTCAAATGATTCCGCTGACCTATTTTTAAGAACTTTTGTTAACATTGTAAACAACAACTTCGCCATTAAGTCAAAAATTCGGTCTAATTCTGGTATCAGACGGTTTAACAGTGAACTTAAGTCGATGCGACGCGGGCTCAGTCAGGCTAGAAGGTAGTTTAATGCGTCTCATCTTGAATCCGATTGGATTTCCTATTGTGAGTTGCGCAAATCTTATAGAAAAGCATTAAAAAATGTAAAGCGTATTTACTGTAATAATTTTATCTGTATATCTAATATGGCCAGAGAGGTTTGGCAAATTGTTAATACTGAGAAATCTTCCTACAGTAAAAATAAGTCCTCTCTATCTTCAGAGCAATTTAATAACATTTTTGTTAACGTAGCTGATGTCATCATAAAATCAATTGGCAACTCTGATAATTTTAATCCTGCTGTTTTTTTAAATAAAGTTCCTAAACCAGTTTCATCGTTTTACCTTTCAGCTGGTACGTTAGGTTTTCTTGCTGTATTTTTATTTGGTTCATTGCCATCTATCGTATGGTGTAGCTATTTGAGGCAATGCTGCTAGTGTCCATTGAGCATATTTGTTATCCAGAAAGAAACTATTCGCCTCATCGGTAATGCCAATAGCAGAGTCCATTGTCGAGAACTGTTTATTCGTTACAAAATTATGCCCTTATCCTGGTTATATGTATATGACGCATTATCATTGGTTCATAAGAGTGCAGTTCATCTGCAAACCCATTCTGCTGTACATAGCTATAACACCAGACATGCTGAAAATCTGTTATTATCTTATTGTCAACTTAATGTCACCAAATCCAACAAGCCAGATATTAACATGTGTAATGAAGTGATTTTAAACTGCTCCATATGTATTTATTTTATTAATAAATTAGTCAGTCAAACCAGCTGAATAGTATTTGAAATTATCCACGTGCAAAGCTTGTCGATGCTCGGACTCCAGCCAGCGCGATGTAGACCGCGTGAACCGAACGCGCATCCATCACCGGTCAGATACGGCCGCCACTACGGAAGGTATGACGTAGAGATGCGCGCTCGATCCAGCGGGCGATTCCGAATGAAGTCCAACATTTTCGAAGATACGAAAATTCAGTACCTGTCCTGGCCCAAATCGAGCAGCTGCGTTGACTCTAGCCTTCTACTGACCAAATCTGTGAGTAATGTCCGAAAACCAACCAGCGCGCAGTCGCTACCTCTGTATCAACGTTAGGGCTTTCAATCGCCTATTTGTATATTCAGCTCCTGTCCTGCTGTCACCGTGAGAAGTTCTGCCTGTCCGCACCAGCACCAGAAGACCTGCCAGACCGTGGAGAAGCCGTATTTAGTGAGGCTTTGCCTGCCGTTCCTAGAAGGAAGACGTGTCCGACCACGAACATTGGAAGTAAGTAGAAAGTTGTAAGTAACACTTGGCTACTTTTAACTCTCGTCTGTCTTACTTGTCTTGTGCTCTGTCTGTCTTACGGCGTGGTGACGCACACGGTTGCCTTGATCACGTGTGTCGATCCTGACTGCACGTTTAGAGGAAGGAGACAGCTCTTTACTCTGAAACGTAGACCGTTCTCCGTCTGCCTCACCTAACCTGTATTTCGTCTGTCCAGTGGCGTGGTGATGCACACGGTTGCCTTGATCACGGGTGTCGTTCCTAACTACGCGTTCCGAGGAAGGAAGTAACTCTTTACTCTGAAACGTAGGCCGATCTCCGTCTGTCTTGCGGCGTGGTGACGCACACGGTTACCTTGATCACGTGTGTCGATCCTAACTACGCGTTCAGAGGAAGGGGGTAACCATTTCGTCTGAAACGTAGGCCATTCTCCATCGGTCTTGCCGCGTGGTCCTGACTGCGCGTTTGGAAGAAAGAGGTACCTCTTTGCTCTGAAACATAGATCGTGATCCATCTATCCTACCTGACCTATTCTTTATCTGTTTTATGGCGCGGTGATGCACACGGTTGCCTTGATCACGTGTGTCGAACCTAACTGCGCGTTTGGAAGAAGGAGGGTGCCTTGATCACTCGTTGCTTTGAAACGTAGGTCTAGACTGACTTGTCTTGTCATTTTTCTTTCAGCGCAACAGTTAGCCGTCCTGCCAACCTGCCCGAGAGAACATCTTCTGTTTTGACTTGCTATTAATTGTTCTCTTTCAGGAGTGATTGTAGCCAAGTGTATTCATTAGTAGTAGTCATTGCTTGTTTGCTTCCTCCCTCGTGGTATTTAGTCCGTAGCTTCCCACCGCTTGTTTACTACTGACCGGCTAACTCAGTAACTCTCTTTCCACGACTACCAATACCCGCAACCGCAACTGCCCCGCATTTAGCACTTGTACCGCCCGTTTAACTTGCTTTTCATTGAATTCCGTTTTTAGTTTTTAAGTTAATATTGTAACATTAGGTATGGGTATTTAATATATAGATAGTTATACATATTGTGGCTTTTTATTCTGCCCGTGAAGTCTGTTTTCCCTAGACCTTCTGGATATATCGTATCTTCACTGTAGCTGCCTGAGTAGTGTTGTTTCTACACTTTAAAACAGAAACTGGCGCCCGAGGAAACCGACTGCCGCAGCTCAGGCGTCATAGTGACACCGCATCGCATCGCTGCCGAAGCGACGTAGGTGCGCCACACCTATACAGTAGATTTGATAACTTCTGTAGAGTGAATCATATTACTCAATTATCATATGGAGCTTTTCGTAGATTTATCAAATGCTTTCTATTATTCCATTGTTTTTACAGTGTTGACGAATTTACTGAATATTGTTTTACTAACACTTACGGTTCTTAGAATTTGAGTTTAAATGTACCTTACGCATATAAAATTTTCAATTTTAATTATCGTTATCTTTATCGTCATCGTCATCGTCATCGTCATCGTCATCGTCATCGTCATCGTCATGGTCAGCGTCAGCGTCATCGTTATCGTTATCAGTGGTAATACTATGATCGTCCGCCAATTGCTGACGTCACGCTGAGGATGGCATGTGTCCACGGGAGCGATGGTGGTGGCTGGGGGTGGTCATCAATGACCAGAGGGTGTCGTAGAAGAAGTGGGCAGGTTAGATAAAGCTGCTGTGTTACCTGTGCTACCTGTGTGTGTTTGGCCATGGGTAAATTGAAGAGAGGTGAACCTGTCCTTGTAGGAAGGTGTGTGGAGTTTACCTGTTGGATGTAAGGTGTGCTGGAAGGTGTTATGAGGGCAGGCAAGTGATGCAGTAGAGCAGGCATCGCGAATTGTGTATTTGCTTTGTGTGTTGTTTGTTAGCGGTCTGCAGATAAGAAGTTATTTTGGTGTGATCTATTGATCCTTTGAAGTGACGCAGGTAATTAAATAGGAATGACAAGTTTGTTATTTTGAAATTAAGATAATTGGTAATTCTGTTGTAAAGAAATGGATTTGAAATTAATGTAGTTAAAGTAAAATGATATGTTTAAAATTTTAAATAGATAAGTTATTTTTGGTGTAATCTATTGACCTTTTTTATGTAGAGGTGAAATAATAAATAACGCACATAAAGAAGTTAAAATTATAATTTATTTATTATAAATATAAGGTTACAAATGTTAATTAAATGTATCACAGACAGTGCTTTAAAATTAACATTAATATTATTTATTTATTTTTACGGTTCGTTAGTATTTCAAGTTGTTCTTTAACACATCTGATGCATATACTCCTTTGACCACCAACGTCTTCTTTACATCTTTTTGCATCTGTATCTATAACCCATGTTAAATAAAGAATGATAATTTCTTATAAGATGTCTTGTAAAATACTATAACATTTGACATAATCGTTTAAATTTGTTGATGGTCATCGCTCTGAATCGGGACCATCCCTCCAACCTACACGTTCTCCACAACATCCTCTGGAAATGTTTTTCATCAACCAATCTATGATTTCATAATGCTCTTTGCTAGGATTCCATAAATATCTATAATTCAATTTACAATTTTACATGCATTCAAAATGTTTTGTAAAATATTGGGGTATGCTTAATATAAAATTTTACAAATAGCTGCGTCTACAAAAAGGTGTACATTTTTATAATTACTAGATATATTTGTTATCTCATGTTCCTCATAGATATCCATGTCACCATTTAAATAGCAAAAGAGTTGTTTATTAGTTAAAAGTGAAACAATATAATCCTGATAGTGTTCGTTAATAAGAAAAGGGTTACAAATTTCTAGCAGTGTGTGGATGCAAATTATTTTATAGTTAGACAATTGATTTAATTTTATTTGAATTAATTCATCAAGTTTCAATTTTGATTTAATTAGAAATCTAAAAATTTTGCGATCAGTATAATTTGCAATTAACCAAAAACACTTTAATGTATTATCAGAAAGAATAATTTTATGATCAATAATTCTATTTTTCATTAAGATAATATCTTTTTTTATTGAGAGCCTCATTAAAACGGTTTAGACAAAATTTATATTTATACTTAGCCAGCTCCTTGTTTAGTTGGAGATCCATTATGGAAATGAAATAAAATACTGCAAAGAAATATTTAATAGTAAATGTTTTTTGATATCCCCAAGGTTCTGTATCAGTAAATACATAATTGATTACTCTTTTATCGTCGTGAGGACTTAATGCTACTTTTTTTTGTTTAACTGTGTATACATTATATTTTATGGATTTAATAAAATTTTGATTTGTAGAAATACAACAATTTTCAAATTAACATTTATAAAAATCTTTAGAAGTAATATGATTTAAGGCTTTTTTTTAATTCTCTTAGATTTCTTAGTTATTTTGTTTTCTCCTAGAATTCGATATGAATACATTTTTGAACGTAGACCTATACTCGCGTCAAGAATTCAGACGTCTTACGTCACGGCTGACGTTACACATTTGTTTTTATTGTCAACGTAATTTTCGATATTTGGTGCGTTAAAAACAATTATTTTTTGCAATTTAGTGCAATATATAATGCAAACTTTTAGTGTAGTATATAGTTTTATTACTACCAGTTGCAGTTTCTTAAATATTTTGATGAAAATATTGTGAATTATTCATTTGTTCGTATGACGTAAGTCGTCTGAATTCTTGTCGCGAGTATATAAACTCTGTTATTATTTTACCATTACTTTCGTCTTTCTTGGTGATTGGTTAGTGTTTCACTCTAACAGTGTAATGATTGTAGGGGATTTTAACTGTACAAATTTTATCAATAACTTAGATGATAGAAAAACTCACTCGATTACTAATTTGATGGCTTTGCTAGGAATGCATCAATTTAATTCTGTTTTGAATGCCCATGGAAAATTGTTAGACTTAATAATTAGTAATGTTGATTGTAATGTTGTTCGGGATTATTTACCATTAGTTGAAGAAGATGTGTATCACCCATCTCTATCTATATTGCTCAATGACCTTTACATGAAGTCTGATAATTTTGCTGTAAATAGATACCAAAAGAATTATAATTTTAAAAGAGCCAATTTTCATTCACTTTATAATGTCTTTTACACATCAACTGACAGTTTGAATGATATGACTGATATTAATGTTGCTGTTGACAGTTTCTACAATAAGATCTATGATATTTTCGATATTCATGTACCTGTTTTCAAAAATTTCATACATAAATATCCGATTTGGTATACAGCTGAGATCATAGGCCTTGTTAAAGAAAAAGTAAAAATACACAGGAAATTTAAAAGCACAAATAATAACTATCATTATCAAGACTTCTGTAGATTTAGGGCAATAATTAAACAAAAAATTAAAGGCGCATGTTTTCTATATTTACAAAACGTGCAGACTAGATTAAAACATAAACCGAAATTCTCTTGGTCTTTTGTTAATTGCAAGAATAGAACTTCCAGAATTCCGGAAAGAATGATGTATGACGGCGAATATTTTAATGATCCGCAGATGATGGTCAATGTTTTTAGTCATTTTTTGCCAGTGTTTATTCTTTGCCTGATCTAATTGTTGCAGATTTTGATTTTAATTTGGATCCCAATGCTTCACTTGACATCAGTTGTGAACCGATAGATGAAAAAGATCTTACGAGCTATATGGCGTGTTCCAAGAATGGCTAACTTTTGCAGTTCCAGATATAATCTTAAAGGTGAATGTAAAGTTTCAATACTCTCTTGTAATTTTAATGGTATTTCCCCTGTTGCGCCTACAATCACCGGTATACTGACTACTCTTTCTTGATTCCAGATCGCCTTGATTTCGGTAGTTAATGGCATGTATTTCCGGACTTTCTCTACCTGCGTCTCTAGTATGTTGTGGGCAGATGGTACAGCAATATCTACTAGGTAAATAGTTTTATTAATTTTGTTCTGAACTGGTCTATTGTGCTCTATTGGGTGATCCGTTAATACTTTTCGGTTTCAGTATATCTTATGAGCGTCGTTTTCTATGACTGGTTCAGGTGTTTATGTATAATGTGGAAGGACTTCAGTCAAAAGATTCGCGTATTTACATATTTCCTGATGGATTACATTTGCCATACTGTAGTGCCGTTTGAGATAATCCGTCATCGTCATCGTCATCGTCATCGTCATCGTCATCATCATCATCATCACCAACATCAGCACCATCATCATTAGTGCCATCATCAGCACGATCATCAGCACCATCATCAGCACCATCATCAGCGCCATCATCAGCACCATCATCAGCACCATCAACACCATCAGCACCATCAGCACCATCATCACAATCATTATCGTCTTTGATAAGCACAATAAATCCAACTTCGAGTTTATTAGTCGAAGTTAACCATTTAGTATTCTGCTGCAATATATTCAAATACTCTTTTTGCCAGCGATTTCAGATATCTTGGTGGATTCTTTGGAGCAGCTGCCAGCGAGTTAAGCGATTTAAATTTTCATCGCATAAATCTAAATCTGGAATAGCGGTAAGTGGTTGTAAAGTGAGAAAATGGCCAGACGTTAATGCAGAAAAATCATTTGGATCAGAACTAGTTTGTGTTAATGGACGCGAATTAAGAATTGATTCCACTTGGCATAAGATAGTGTACAATTCTTCGTAAGTTAATATTTGTTGACCAATTACACACATTAAATGACTTTTCATACTTTTCACACCCGCTTCCCACAGACCTCCAAAATTTGGAGTGGACGGTGGAATAAAATGCCAAGAAATAGCTTCACTTGACGCTGCGGAGCGAGCTAAATTTATAAGTTCTTTATTCGCTTCAACAAAACAAGTTAGTTTTTGAACCACGAGACTTATTTAAAGTTATAAAAAAGAACCTGCATAGTCCACGCCTAAGTGGAAAAATGCTTTACTAGATGAAACACGAGCGGCGAGTAAATTACCCATGACTGGTTGATAAGTTTTAGGATTAACTCTAAAACACCTTGTGCATAGCGATAGTGCATGGCGCATAGTACGCTTACGAGAAAAAAGCCAAAAGTTTTGAAAAAGTAAAAAATGAACGGTTTGAAATCCGGCGTGAAAGTATTTTTTATGTATTTGTTCAATAAGTAATGAAGTTAAGCGGCTTTGTTTAGGTAATAAAGCAGGAAACTTATTTTCATAGCTAAGAGAAGAACGTTGCAATCGACCTCCAACTCTAAGAACTTTTTGTTCGTCCATAAAATCACTTAATTTTTGAAAATGTTTAGGTAGCTTTAGATTATTATTGATTTTAATAATTTCATCCAGAAAGAAAATTAATTGTTGTTGTTTAACTAAAACAAGTAGCGAAGTGTGAAGTTCTTGAAAAGAAATATGGCCAATTATTTTTTTTTTTCGGAAAGCGACAATTATTGGTAAAACGTAAAATGTAAGCGATAATGCGTTGTATAGAATTTAATGAAGAATTATTATTTAATAAAGTATTTAAAAAATTAGTTTCAATTGGTTTTGCAGCGGTTAAAACAAGTTTCTTCTTTTCTTCAGAAAATACTAAAATATAACGTTGTGCCAATTTTCGGGATGCATTTTTTCTTGAACATAACTCACCTGGTTACTAATAAACGGTTTCCACCTGTGAGGATGAGATTTTATCCAGGCAAGCGCAGCAGAAGAGTCAGTCCAGGCGTATATTTTTTCAAAAGAAATAGTTGCATAACTTTTAACAACAAAATCCACCAAGTCCGATAACAAAATGGCAGCGCACAATTCCAGTCTTGGTATGAACATAGTTCTCAAAGGAGCTACACGTGATTTTGCACAAATAAAATTAGTAGAATAATTGTTTAAGTAAAAATTCGAAAATTTGTTACAGTACACGTTCACTAGCGTCACAAAATCCATGAAGTTCAATACACGAATTTTTAGAATATTTGAGGTAAATTAAAATTTGAGAGAAGCGCTAATTCTTGTTTATATCTAGTCCATGCGCGAATAATACTTTCAGGGGGAGTATCATCCCAAGAGAGACCGAGTATCCACAGCTGTCCAATTAAATATTTTATTGAAAAGATTACCGGAGCTAAAAAACCTAACGGGTCAAAAATTCTTTCCAGTTCAGAGAGAATATTACGTTTAGTGCAAGATTTTTCTAGAGGTACATTGTAAGTAAAATTGTCGGACACTGGTTGCCAGCATAAACCTAAAATTTTGGTAACCTCAGCGCGATCAAGCGAAAGCGCAGCAGGATTTATTAATGATGAAGGCAAATGAGATAAAACTTCAGATTTATTCGAAGCCCACTTATGCAGTTCAAAGCCAGCCGATTTGAGTAAAGCGGTAAGTTCTTGTTGCAAAGTTTTGGCATCTTCAATAGAGACCAATAACAATATCTTCCACGTAAGTATCGCTTTTTAAAACATTTGCTGCTCTAGGAAATTTTAATTTTTCATCATCGGCTAATTTTAATAAAACGCGCAAGCCTAAATAAGGAGCGGATGATATGACACAAGTAACAGTTCGCAAGTAACAGTCTTGGACAAAGTGTTTTTCATCAAATCGCCATAAAATACGCTGATAGTCTTGATGACCAGGTGCGATTAGTATTTGACGATACATTTTTGTTATATCAGCTGTAAGAACTACGGCTGGTAATCTAAAATTTAATAAAATTTGCACGATATCCTTTTGTAATTTTGGACCTGTTAAAAGCGTGTCATTGAACGATATATTATTTATGTTATTAGAAGCGTTAACAACTATACGAACAGGAGTAGAAACGCTATTCGGTTTTATTACACAATGATGCGGTATATAATAAAATTTGTTAGTATCCGTTGGCGTCGATAATAATTCCACGTGATTAAGATTTAAATATTCTTGTATAATTTTAGAATATTCAGCGTATAAACTAGGATTTTTTATTAAGCGTTTTTCTAGCGAGAAAAATTGATTTAAGGCGATTTCTCTACTACCCGGAAAAGTAGGTTCTTGGACATCACGAAACGGTAATGCAACTGTATATCTTCCTTCAGAATTTCTATAAACCGATTGTATAAATTTTGTTTCACAGAGAACGTCTTCTGGCGAAGTTATATTTTCTATTTCCCAGAATTTGCGTAAAATATTATTTAAAGGTTGAGTTGAAGAATATGATAAGAACGATTTAATATTGGACTGCGAAATATTATTTTTGTATGGTCCCATTAAAATGTAACCAAATATTGTGTTAATAGCTGCAGGTTCATGTTGGTCACCGATAATTTTACCACTCTGTATAATTAAAGGAAATACGTCAGCTCCTAATAATAAGTCAATTGATCCTGGTTTGTATAAATATGGATCGGCGAGGTTTAAATTTTTAATATAAGCCCATCTTTGTATAGGTAATTGTGTAGTAGGCATTTCTGAGCAGATTCGGGGTAAAATTATTGAATGTACCTGTATAGATTTGTTATTTGTATTAATGGGTCGAACAGTAAGAGGATTGAACCAAGGTTAGAGTTTATTTGAGCTTCTCCAATGCCTTGGATTTCACAGTAACATTTTTCTTTAGGCAATCCTAAACGATTCGCACATTTTTGCGATATAAAGCTAGTTTGGGAACCGGTATCAATTAATGCCCTAAATTTTTGATAATGTCTACGGACATCAAGAATTTCAATAAGAGAAGTTGAAAGTAAAACTGAAGTTGAGGCTTGCGACAAACCAGCTAGGGTTTGAGCCTGAGGCTCTGGTTGAGAAGAAGTCTCATTTATGTTAGATGAAGAAGTACTTGGTGAATTGATATCATTTGAATTGAAAGATTCTTCACGGCGTTCCATGTGTAGAAGAGTGTGGTGTCTTTTTTTGCAAATGCGGCAGGATTTAGTAGACTTGCAATTTAAGGTTTTCTGTACGTTACTTACACAATTAACGCATAAATGTTTATCTTTAGCAAAGCGAAAGCGTTCCTGGGTAGTCTTATTATGAAAATCAAGTCATTTATAGAAGGCGTGATTATGTGAGCACAATATATAGTGATACACCGGCGAGGAATTACTATTCCTAAAAACGATGTGGAAGCGTGTGCGCGGGAAGTAACATTGGAAAATTTGGTAAAATTATTTTTCTTGAATTTTTCGATTTAGTATTGGGAGAATTTAAGTTTAAAAGAGCGTTGCAATTATTTTCCAAAAAATTAAAAAGATATTTGTACTTGGGTATATCACTCGAATGACTATGATGTAATTCAAATCTTGTCGCGGTAGCGTGATCAATTTTTTTCAAGAGCATATTAGTTAGTATAAAATCCCATTCATCTACAAGATAAAATAAAATTCTTAGAGCTTCTAGATTTTCTGAAAATATATCTAACAAGTTGTGTAAAGCATGAGGGTCTTCTGAATTTAATTTATTAGCATTTTCTATGGATGAGCAATGTACTTGTGAAAGCAATATTTTATTTTTATAACGTTTGACCAGACTATTATATGCAATTTCATAATTAGCACTAGAGATAGGTATACATTTTACTACATCAAGTGCAGGACCTTCAAGCGATGAAATTAAATAGTTAAATTTGTGAATAGTGGATAAAGATGAATTATTATGTACTAACGAATCATACATGTCTAAAAATGTGGGAAAAGACTGAATATATCCCTTATATTTTATTAGTTCTATTTTTGGCAACTTAATGTGAGTAGGAGTAATCGTAGGTTCATCATTAGTATTTGGATTATTAAACAAAGTTTCATAAGTGAATTTTACTTTATGCAGTATTTTGTCAAAGCGAGTCATAACTGCAAGTGCAGATTCAAATTCTTCCTCATCGTTGAACATGAGATTGATTAGTGCATCGTGTTGAGCTCTAAATGAACGTTTAATATCTCCAACATCATCCCACATAGACTTAAAAATCATTTTTTCATTGGGATCTAAGCTAGCTCGTTCAGCAGCGAGTGATATTTCATCAATTTTTCGAATTCCAACTTGCTGTAAAGTTTTTATTTTGTTGATTTTATCAGCCATGAGTGAAGTAAATATAAAAGATTGGATATGTTTTGAACAGTATGAAAAGTACAGTTACAATAGTGCGATCAATTCTTTACTCAGTCACAGTAAGCCAATAACTAAAATTGTCAAATTTATGATAAAGCGTCGACTTCGAAATTTATTTAACGTCTGCGCGTATCAAGACCACACCTCTCCGTTCGCAACGGTAAAGGAAGTCATGAAGAATAGCTGACCTAGCGAATAGATAAGGCAATATGGCGAGATTGATAATTTAATTGAAATTATATTACTATTAAATGGTTAACACTTCTGCAAATAATACGGAAATTATGTAAAAAATCCGTGTTCGATGCACCAAAATATTTAGTAATATCTTTAACTTGAGAAAAATGGACTGTATGCGGGGAGCGCCTTATTAAAAATTATTAACCGAAAAAATATAATTTGAATATAAATTACCAATGATAAAATATAATATGCGACTCACCGTGATCTTCCTGGTTTCCTATTTAGATAGACGCCTCTAGGAGTATGGAGAACTAAAATGTAGCTTGGTTTCTTGCACTAAATTTGCACTTTGGAGATTTGCGAATGTATATGTATATATGTTGCGAACTATTCACACCCAAAATTATGCGAATCGAATCCGTTCTTCTTCGATGAGTAGGTCGCAAAAACAATCTCATTGGTTACAATGTAACGTTTAATCTTCATTTAAAAACAAAATACATATTTTATATCCTAAACTAAAATTAAAACACCCAGTATATATATTTCATTCACACCTTTATAAACACACGTCAATTTTATATATATTTGTCGTAATTAAAAGTCATACTGTATTGATAATATTTGACTCGCTAATTTTGTCAGCAGAAGGAAAAAAGGATATTTATATTGTCTGTCTAATAGTCTTTCTCGAAAAGTTTCCACTGCATTTTTTAGCTGAAAAGTAAAATTTTTACAAAAGTAAATAACATTTTTAAATTCGTACCTTTTGTAGCGGTAGATATGTATAATTATCTATTCCTAGCGTGGTTTTTGTAAGCGGCTGTTGATATTTCAAAACATGGAAATACTGGAGCCCTGAAATAAAGAATAAAATGATTAAAATTATAGTCTATAAATGTTTACATTTGTTTTGTATGAGCTAATTTAATTCGTACACAGTTTATTGATTATTTAAGTATCTAATAACGTAACTATTGTAACCTACCTGATGTATACGTTCAACAGGCTTCATAAATTTAAAAATTCAAATAATTGACTGGACAATGGTTGTTTGTTTACTTCAGATTTAACATTTCGCCATATTATCTCCACAAAGTATTGGTCGACTTAGGTTGAATAGATTCTGCGCGGTGCAGTGTCGTACGATTGCGCGTAGCATTCTCCGAATAGAAAATTCCTAATTATGCCATTTTCCAATTTTGATTTAATTGATTTACGATAATATGTAATATTATTAATTTTTCTAAATATATTACTCGATAAACGTAGTCTTTTAAGTTAAGTTATAGTTGAATAGAAGTCCTATTGATCAGTTTTGAACCAATCAGAGAGTGGTTTAGTTTTTTGTTGGTTCCAATCTGTCTTGCGGCGATCGGAACATCTCGAATGGGTAAATGTATGTGATGTGAGAGTTGTTATGGAAAAATCTGTGATTTTTACTATCATTTTGCTGAGGATTCTGGTTACCGACAACCCAAACGAATGCTTGGTAGCTGCATCATCGTTAAATTAGTATATTTTTGTGCAGAAGTCCATGATTATTCTTCTTTATTGTGAAGGATTAGGTATCACACGACGAGCATTTATTTTGGCCCTTATCACAACACCATTGCAATTGTGAGTTATCACAGTACACAGTACTGTTAAAAAGGAACTCCTAATTACTTAGGGTAAGTGTTTCTGAGCTTTATATATAATATATATATATATATATATATATATATATATATATATATATATATATATATATATATATATATATATATATATATATATATATATCACTACTCATTCTCTGTCCGTACATTGTTAAATTTACATTTACTTCGGCTAGTTAATATTTTTTTTTCGGCATACACGATATTATATCGTTTTTCTGTATTTATACAGGGTTCACCTTTACCTTTACCTATACGTTCAAGTTCACCTCACGTTTTCGTCCAAGATCGAGTTTTGCCTTTCGGTTCTAATCGTAGTCCTAGTTCTGCTGCTACTTATAATTCAATTTTGGATCCGACTTTGGAACAGTGGAGGAGTTCTTGGGAATTCACTTGAGTCCAGGTGCTGTATTTGTTCCAACCTTCGATTCTCCGTGGAAAAACAACTTGTAATTCCAGTGCTGTTCCTCTGCATTCGGAGTAATCCCATTTTCTCTGGTTCGGTGCTGCGGCTTCGACATCAGCCTCTTACTGGGTTCCTGTGGAATGCTTACGTAACCATCTGAGTACTAAAGGACTCACGCAAGTTACCATCTCTTTCTTGTTCTTCTTTTTTATCTTATACCAGTTAATCACTGGGAAATCTAGAGGAGATACAGTCTGATATTTTGCCAAAAGATAGTAATAAGCATTAGAAACAACATATATTACGGACATGAAAAAAATCCTGGGAGTAAGGGGGTGGTGGGGGATCGAAAAATTTTTAAAATCGTGAAATATAGAGGAGAGTTTGATCCAGTTTCATATTTTGCCAATAAATAGTAATAAGCATTAGAAACAACATATATTACGGAAACGAAAATATTAAAATGCCAACCGTATTTTAAAGACAAGCAAAAATTTTAACCAAGAATGCCCTTTTCTCGTAAAATAAAAAATTAAAATATTTTACTACACGTTTCTATCAAAGTAGCCCGATTCATGACAAATTGAAATTTTAATATAAATTTTAATTCTAAGCAATTTTCCTTAACAACATTTTTTTAAGTTGTTAAAAACAAAGGCAGTTTATTCTTGAACGATTTTTATATTTACCGATTTTCTGATCACCCTGAACATTCAACATGAAAGTTCTCCATGCCAGCTGCATTGTAAAGACAAGCAAAAATTTTAATCAAGAATGTCATTTTCTCGCAAAATGAAAAATAAAAATATTTTCCCTGTTACCGTGGACATACTATATAAGAGATATTTTTTCATATAGAATGCGTTAACCCACTTATAGAACTACAGGTGATTCTAAGTACATTTTCTAAGAAGTGTTTTTCAAAAAAAGTAAAAATTTCGAGGTCAGTAATCATTTTGAACTTTCAGTGACAGCATTTAAAATATTAATAATAAAAAATTTCTATAAACTCTTTTTGCGAAATGAGTGGTTTTAGAGTTAACTGATTTAATGAACTATAAAGTAAGGGAGATTGTTAAATAAATAATTTGAAAATAAGTCTTTTCTAACATAATATCACATATTTTTTAACACCCTGTATCTCATAAACTTCTAATCTGTTTTGAAAATAAACCAATTTGAACATAACCTGTTATAGTTTTTTTTAAATATTACAGAATTAAAATATGGTACAGTTTTCAAAATATTCTAAAATCAAATTTTATACTAGGACATTGGCCTTGTCCATGGGCGTATATCAGAAAAACAATGCTTTTCCCCATGCTTATCTTGTTTAAGCGTCGTTTACAATAATACCTTTAAGAATTTGGCCAACCAGAGGAAATATCTATATTAACTTTTAAACTGATTACTGAAAAATTGGCAAAATTATTCTGAAAAAATAATTTTAAAAGTTTAACTTCACCACCTATCTTTTTTTAATATAATTATGAGAATAACCGGTAAGTATAAAATTTAATATATCTAATCTACTTTCAACTGGGTGCGAAGAAGTTAAAGAAAAAGACAATGCCAAGAACTAACTTCAAACTGATATAGCTTTGTCAAAATTGACTTCTATATTTTTTTTGTGACCTTTTTGTGGTGCGCACCTAGTACTTTAATAGCATTATCACTTATATTCCTGTAATATCACATTTAAAGTTTTAATACTTTTAATTATACGCACGTTATTGACGATGAAATCTGGCAACGTCGTCGGATGCAGAAAGGTAGAAATACATATATAAAATATACACACGGGCGTTGAAAAGATTGTGATAATGAATGTATATATTAGAGTCCGAAAGAATAGGTATATGAACGGATGCAGAATAGCGGTGTCATGTATTTCTCATATGTATTTTTGTTACAAATGAATATATATATATATATATATATATATATATATATATATATATATACATTTTAACGGCATCTACCGACACAGACTAGGGTAAGGAATACATTACAGTGATCTTTTTTGATATACTCTGCTGGACGCAGAAAAGATAGTGAGATGTATATATATTAATATATATTCTGAACCACATTTAAAAAAAACCACCCCATCTCCACTGAGTTTAGCCACTCACCCTACTGTAAACTGACAGCAGTGGTGGACAATCCTTGTGGATCGCAACAAAAAATTAGAAGATTAAAAACTATGCGGATTTCAGAAATTTAATAATGCGAAAATTTTTATTTAAGAAAAATATTAAATAAATTGAATTTGAAATTGACTAATACTTATTAAAACTAAATAAAAACGGAACATTAATAAATTGATAAGTTAAACTATCGGTATCTGTGTACAGTAATTTCGAAAATTTTCCAAATTTTTCTTTAATATAATTTTAATGAAAATCGTACAAATATGTTTTAGAAATATCTAAAATACACATACCTATATAAATGGGTTTATTAAAAGTGATATTTCATTTTTTCATTTCTATTATAACCATATCCATTATCAAATATTGTGCAGCTATGAAAATTTGGTTGTGATATATATTTTTCATCATATCGACCATTCCATTTAGTTACTAGTTTTACATTTTTATATTTACGTAAATTCTCCATTGTTTCACCAAACACTATATTAGTCATTAATTTATAAAAGCTTTTTTCAAATTCATTTTTACTCTGTTGACGTAAATTAGTGCTTAAATCAATATATTCTTGTTTAAATTTTAAGACTTTTTCTAATTTGAGACCTGAAAGAGCTTGTTTCAAATTTTTATAATGAATAATGTAATGTTTTTTTAATAGAGAGCAGTTAATAATTTAGGAATTTTATTCTTCGAGCCAGGAAGCATAATATGTTCAGGACACAGTGATAAATCTTTATGTTTAAAATCTATTTTTTTTTTCATATAATAAATCTACTTCAAAAATATAACCAATATCGGTCATTATATAAAATATTCATAATGTTAACTGAATACGGATCCATTCAAAATTTGAAAAAGGAAGATAATTTTGCATAGCTGCTCCATAAAGGTATCAAAATACATTATATATGATTCAGGGTGAAGGGGGTTGTAACTCTCCTTCATGTATGTATTATGTGCTTTAGTGTTTGAGCATTGTGAGACTCCTCCGCCTATGTCATTTTCTATGAATATTAACATATCTACATCAGTTAATAATTCTAAATTTATCTCAGTAATTTTAAGCATACTATCAAAAGCTAGACTAGGTGCTGTTATATAATGAGCAGGATCTAATTCATAAGTTTGTAAACAAGTTACTCGAAAATTGTCAAAGATATCTGCTAAGAGTAAATATCTGTTTTTCAATATAAATTTGAATATTCTAACAAATTTTGAATTTTGAACGTGTTCCATACATTTAATGCGTGATCATAATCTTCATTAGATATATTTTCATTATTTAATTTATTATAAAATAATTCTTTTGAGGATAATGCTGTTTCTTTTAATTTTTCGCAACTATCTAAATAATCATATGGAAATATTCCTTTTCTGATTACTAGTTTAAATTCAAAATCATTAGGATAAAAATGTCTAGTTATTATTTTTTGTTCATCACTTAAATAAGATGACAATTTTTCTATACTACTTGCCATAAATCGAAATGAATCTATAAACTAAGTTGAATTTTTGTATTTTCTACATATTTCTTAAAAGATATGTATTTATCTTTGTTAATATAAAGTAATTTAATTACTTCTGGAAATCCAGTAGCTAATTTACGCACTATAAAATGTGAATCATAATCTGTCAAATTATGTAATATTACAGGTACTACATGACTGTCCCTGTAATCTAAATTACATTTTTGGTGAGCTGCTGCCCTATATTCTCCTGTTAAATGACAATGGTCACGAATTTATATTTCAGTTTCAGTAAATGATTTGTTGCAAATATGACAAATCTCAGCTATATCAAAATTATTTTTTGTAATTTGGATAGTAGTTTCATTGGAACTATATTAGAAAAAATATTGTTAATTTCAATAGAAATTGTTTGCAATTTATTTATAAATCAATCTATACAGACGTATCCGCAGTATGATTCAAATTTACAAAGATTTTCGTGATATGAACATTCTATATAATATGCTATACTAAACGGTCCATGTTTTTGATTATACACATTTATTGAAATATGATCTAAATTTTCAGATTTTGAAATATCTTAGTTGAATAGGAAAATTAGTATCATTATATTCTAGAACTTAACTAAAATGGGGATATGACGATATTCTGTTAGGATGATCCTTTTATAATAATATACAGTGGTTAACTATGACTAAGTACAAAAATTTTAACCACGTGCTCAGGAAGGTCTAAAAGACAATAAAAAATTTATTTCGGAATTCTAGCTCGATGTTTAAAAAATGGGGCAAAACCCTTTTTTCCTACGGAAAGTCGGCGCCTATGACAATCAATCATCATCCGTCATGGCTAGATAATATGTCAACTACTGGTCGTTTTTTCAACAATTGTCAAGTGTAGAAACAACGAATCGAAACATTTGTATTAATAATAATAATGTCTAAGTACCTGGTAGATAACAGCTAATCCGGTTAGCTGCAGAATTTTGTATTCATATTTAATCTGTGTTGTATTCGTTCTTTCGTTGCACACTGCCAAAACTAAATTTTCACTCCTTGCAGATTCATAATAATTATCCACTAACATATCCGACATAAAATACTTTATTTAATTACTATAACACGTTTAAAATTAGTCACTTAGCTGATTTAAAGTAACAGTAAGTTCTAGGTTATCTTCTTATTTATTCTTCTTCTTTTTATGGACTACGTCCAGGGCACATGCATTGCTAATTGCATACCCTCCATGCTCCATACCATCCAGAATAGCGAAGTTAGTTATAATCTAAGGGTCATTTTTACAGAACACTGTAAACATCTTGGAATGTTATAGTTTAAAATATTACTAATTATTTTATGCAAACATCGTCGATTACTGTTAATATTGTTGCTATTATTAGTATTAGCAGAATTTAATTACACAACAACTCATGAAGTTTAAAAATTTATCGGCGAGTGCACCTTGCATTAGTGGCCTACATATGTCGTCAGATGTCGTCTGTAGATGTCAAATGACGTAAATATACGGTTGCAGTACTCTGATTAGTTTGAAATAATTTTTCAGTACTTATTTTTCGAAAATTTAATTTTTCGCGTATTTTATGTGTATTTACAAACATGTCGTATTCAAATGTCTAGATGACGGACAAGGTGCTGCTTTATGAGAGTGTGACAAGTGCATATTATCGTGCGGCAACCTCAAAGATGTTTCCCTATTATACAAAATATTTTGCTGAATACTTTTTGAACCACAATCGAACAGCTGTTTTATGCCGTGGCGGTAAACGTGTGGCAGTGTTTTTATGTATTTGTGTACATTTACGTGTATTGTCTTGTTATCCTTTGTGTTTTTTCCCAACGTAAGTAATCGACCTGGTCAAGACCGCTAAACCAAGTAGTTACCTCGCTTTACACAAAAAGAACGATCGAGGGAAGGAGAGGTCCACAGGAAGTACAAAAATCTTTGTAGGTTTTAATTTAAACAAGTAAGAACACAGAAGATGATTCAACATTCTTAATATCTCTCCAAGTATCAATCCTGGAAATAAATATTAGTAAAGTAGGTGCTGCATCTCTGTGCTACCATACCGTATTTCTCATTTTTGGTACATCAATATAAGTAGACCACCACTAATTGGAAAATAATTATTTATGTTAACTTTTTAAGGTAAAATTTCTAATAATGCCCACCCTGAGTCTTCTAATTTTGAAAGTAGTTTATCTGTTACATTGTCCTTATACCATTTTTTTTTAAATCAGTTCCATTATCAATAATACTATTTTTTGTTACAAATGTTTTTATATTTGTATCTCCAGAATTAGCCTTAACAAAATTACCACTAAAAATAAGTTTTTTACTTTTATCACACATTGCCTGAGTGATTTTTTAATTTGATTTACAAAATTTTTATACGATTTTAACAAAAATATGATTGGGTCCTTAATTTTAAAATTTACTATTATACCTGATTTTATTCTAGATGAAAAACAGGACTCAATATCTTTCCATAATACATATTTGTTTTTTATATTTTTCAATGAACCTCCAGATTTTAAATTATCAGTAAATGTTTGAATTAAATTTTCTCTAGATGTTTTTAATAGTGCCAAATTTGCTTCCACTCTAGAACATTTTTGTATACTACTGTCTTTTTGTTTAAAAAGTCTTTGTATCATTAAAATATATATTTTTTTAAAAGTTCGCCACTTTTTAAATTCTTCTGGACTTTTAACTAACGCACACACTTTTGATATTTTTTTAATAATATTTATTGTAATATCGTCTAAGGTATCAACTAATTTTATGTGTTTGAATTCATTCGAGAACAGATGAAATGAAACTGTATCATTGACGTCATTCTCTATCTATTTGTAATATATTAACAAACGTTACGTTTTTGATCTTTAACCTCGCACACGCTGCAAAACATGTTTTCAAGTTTTGAGTTCATCGTCCATGACCCAAACGATAATAAAATATTTGTAAAAATAAGAAATGTTTGTAACAACTATAATTAAGGATCAAAATCGTTTGTGCAGTTTAAATTGATGTCAATTACATTAAATATAAAATGAAACGGTGTACTACGTTCATACATCAGTTTATTTCATTATAAAACTGCGAATTTGTTGCTGTAGTAGTTATTGAAATATAGTGGACGTGCAAACTACAATAATTTTTACAATTACCAATTTGATATTATTGCCGCATGATGCAGCAGTAATATTAATAAAATACATATTTAATACCGAGAAGGTAAAAAGATTTGGCTGTGATAAAGTTCAACTACAGTTACCATACTCCCCGAAAAACGAAACATTGGATAGAAAAGTTGGAGATGTACCGCTGAAATATCAAAGATCAGTGATAAGGTTTACGGTGAGTGCTCGATCCAAAGGGATATAGTTTTCGCTCAGTAACTCCTCAACGAAAAATGATAAAAATATGCGTTTTTTTTTAATAGACTACAAATATTATTTTACATCGACGCTGTGTTTTGAAATTTTGAAAATATGCAAAATTTATTTAAAAAAATAATAATTTTACACTTTTTCAAAATTTCACAACACAGTGTCGACGTAAAATAATATTTATAGTCTATTAAAAAAAACACATACCTTTATCATTATCCGTTAAGGAGTTCAGTTGTTAGTGTACTCTCGGCGAATGCGACGAAAGACGGTGTTGGTCAAACATTTCTCACGGTGTTCCGAACCAGTTCACGACGGTTGTTTGAACAGACCTTATATATCGTTTGATAGAGCGCTCACCGTAAGCCTTAAAGGAAGATGAATTGGAGGTGGTGGAAAAGTACAAAGAAAAATTTCTGTTTAAATGACGAAGGAGGATTTCTTTGTTGATGCAGATGCTACACTATCATTCTTTGAAGGTGAGCAGAAAATATTACAAAATATGGTACTTAATAATTTAGGACCTTCAATATCATCTTCAACATCACCTATTCCATCCAAAAGGTAAAAAAGGAACATATTTAACGCTGAATTCCAATTCTTTGTTTAACATATATATATATATGTGCATAATTAATATTATGCATAAATTTTTTTTTGAGATCCAAGGTGATCCCAGATCCCATATTGTTTGAAATTTCTTTTGCCACCTCGTATGCCACAGATACTTTCTTTTTGGGACAAGCAAGTAACGATTTACATTTTGTTGTGGATCCATGCTTCGTTAAAATAATTATGACGATGTCAAATTTCATCAGCCGTCACTGGAATTGAACTTAATTTATTTACTACCTTACATAAAAATATCATTAAGGTTCAATAAACTTACATTCTGTATGCTTTCTGTTTCAATATTAAATTTGTTGGGACTCTTCCTTCTAACTGACATTCGTGATGGTATGCTGATATTCGGTAAATTCACTGAGGGCACCGCATTTCATTTTAAATACCTAATCTTGGAAGTGCCACCTGAAAAATTAAGCATAAATGACAAAACAATTACCTAACACCATATTTTAAATAAAATTAAACAGTAAAACAAAATTATCTCCTTATGCAAAACATGACTGTATATAGTAACCTCTATAATAGGATAAAGTAGCTACCTGGTTTTGCAACTTTAAAATCGTCTGCAGTGAAATGTAACGAACAAACTCGCATAAATGGTGATGGTTTTTCCCCCATTCTTAATCTTAACACCCAGGTCTTATGAATATCAATTTTTTCTGAAGTTCCTAACTTATTTTGAAAGAGAACTTAACGTTTGCCTTGTTTGGGAAACAGATAAAAACTTAATGTTCTATTTCTCTTGGCTTTAGAATAACAACCGGGAACACAATAAAATGTTTTGTTGTTACTAGGCGGTTTTTCTTCAAACTCCATTCCCAATAGAATTAATTAACACGCACAATACACTTTTTAATGTCTACTGGACTCAAAAACACACAAATAACACTAAATATACTGTCTATAAATCACTGGAACAATGTATAAGAAAAAACAATGGAAATATTCACGAGGGAACAGACCATGTAAATGGAAACTAATGAAATTTGACAGCCACCGACTGCCGGCATATAGTTCAACATTTCGCCGTCAGAGAGCGTATCACTTAGCTTGAATCGCCAATAGAAAAAACCAAATTAAAAAATATTTCTTTCTAAAATTAATTAAAAAATGTCATATATTTGTAAAATGTAGTTATAAGATTATTCGAAAAGAATAATTTTAATTAAAAGTGACATGTGTATTGACCTTAAGAAAACTACTAAGAATCAAGAGGGTAAAATTACATAGAAACAAGAGATTATTGACTAGTTACGAAAAAAACTGTGAAAACGAGAAGGTGTACAAGTTTGGTAGAGCAGAAAATTTCATTTAAAATAGTTAAAATTTAGTTAAAAAGTATAAATTCATGCTTACCAGTTTTATATAATCAGTATAAAAGTAAAGTAACTCAAATCAACATTGATTAAGACAACATTTAAGAAATTTGGTGGAAATCATCTCCATAACCAGAGCTGGGATTTTGCAAAAGGTCCAAGGAATTGATCTCCAGAGGGGAATAACCTTCGAAACTACAGCAAGATATCAACAGGTATACAATTTCAGAAATTGAACAGCATATCCAGTACGGAGTATCAACGGCATCCAGAGAATACTACAACTTCCAGAGAGGAAATCTACTCCAGGCATCAGGAATAGAAATATTGTCTATAAAAAAGGAGTAAGAAATGTAACGTATACGTATACAAAACCAAATCTAGCTAGAACGCATGCAAATTGATCAATATTCAACTTCTAAAAAGATAAATAATCAAATACAACATTTAATAACTTACCTATATTAAATTTCAAACATATTGAAAGCTTAAACTTTAACAAATTTCAATAATTAACTGTTGTATGAAATAAACAGCCACTAAAGACGGCCATTTTAGAACCAAATATAAATAGAATTTAGGTAGAATCTATGCAATTTTCATTGCACTCGTGTATGTTTCTAGTTGTCTAATTGAAAATAGCTTCACAGGAATTTAGAAAACCATATGAAATATACAAGTGGGTAATTGATAATAAAATTAAATCTTGTTAAAATATTGTAAAAATATTCTTTAAAATATTCATTGTTTGTTGAATGAGTTCGTAGTTCAATTGAGAACTTATTATTTTATGCCTGAATAAAAGTTAAAGTACTTTCTCGTTTCACAGTTTTTTTCGTAACTAGTCAATAATCTCTTGTTTCTATGTAATTTTACCCTCTTGATTCTTAGTAGTTTTCTTAGGGTCAATACACATGTGTCACTTTTAATTAAAATTATTCTTTTCGAAGCACTGTTCACTACACTAATTGTCTTTTATAATCTTATAACTACATTTAACAAATATATGACATCTTTTAATTAATTTTATAATGAAATATTCTTTAATTTGTTTTTTTCTATAGTCCTGTCAGAGTTGTTGAATTTTCATAGTATAGCCATCTTTACATTTGACATTTCTATTTGTCATTAAGTTCAATATTTAAATTTTCATTTTATTTTAATAATATTTTATTTGACTGATATTTTCGTCTTGCGATATGTATATATAATAAATCTTGGCTCTTTAAGCTTTCTTTTGATATATAATGTCTTGGTTTTGAATTCATTTTCTTTATGTACAATGTGTTTCTGTAATTGGACATGACAATTAAGAATTAAATAAAATTTTAAATTAAATTTAATAAATTTTGTAAAATTTTGTCCTTTCAATATAATAATATGCTTCTTTAGATATGTTTATATTATACAACTCCAATAATAACAATTTCTCTATATTTTACAACTACAATAACACAATTTCAATAATAATTCTCTATATTTGTTGTTTAAAATGAATTTCATAGTATTTAATTTTATGTAAATTCTATGTTATCACAATATATGTGATATGTTTCTGGTATATATATATATATATAGCATAGAATTTTATACTTACAAACGTGAGATTAAATTAGTAAACCATTAAAAAAGAGAAATACAAAGCTGTGGTTAAAATTTTTACACATAACAATTACATATAAAAACCATTATAACTAATGTCACATTTTTAAAACAATTTTCGAGTCAATATACTGAAAAGGAACATTGCCTGTGAGCAGTGAACCAATTTTGTATACCTTAATATATCAAAACGAGTTTTCCTTAAAAAATTCAACTAATATTCAAATCTGACTACAAACAACCAATGCGGTTAAAGAATAGCCTAAAAGGGAAAATTAGCATTGCCAACTACAGTACCAACTTAATACGGAGGCGGTAAATCACTCCGAATTTGAAAAAGAAGCAGGTAAATTTCTAAAATTATCAAAATGTAATAAAAAACTATAGATACTACTCAAATTGTTTATATCAGGCTTTTTATTTAAGGCATTTGCAAATTCGTTGATATGGACTACCTCCAAAAAACACGCTTGTTGTAATTACTTTCATTCTCCAAGACTGTGACATCGTTAAAATTCATTTTATGGCCTGTACTTAATGTATGTTCTGAAAGGGCACATGACGTTTTTTTTTAAATTACAATCACTTATGCGATGTAAGTCTACCTTTTAATGTACGACCTGTTTGTCCAATGTATGTCTAGTTACAGTTTACACAATCAATTTTATATACTACTCCCGATTTGTACAATTTATGATATGGTTCTTTAGTTTTAGAAAAAAGTCTATTTCCAGTAAGTGAATTCTTAAAACCAATCTTTACATTTAAATCCTCAATAATATACATTAATTTTGGAGCTAATTCTTTTAAAAAACAAAAAAGATTTATATTTGGGAACAGTGACTTGTGAATTGTTGTCAGTATTAAACAAAATTTTATTAATTAGATTTTCTGGGTAGGAATTCTCTATCAACAGTGTTTTTAATTCATTAAGTGACTGATTTACGAAACTGGGGTGTGTCAATTTATATACCCTGGTTTTAAGGGCTGAGATTAGATTCAATTCCATTTTGTTTTGGTGGTATGAATGGAAATTAAGATACCTGCCACTACTCATAGATTTTCTATACCACTTCGAGGCTAACATGTTCTATTGAGTCAGTCATAATGTGATTAATCCCCACGTATTCGGGAGGCCTAATAAAGGCAGAAAATCGAAAAAAAATATTTACTCGACCTTTAAAAAAATTAACAAATCACCCTATAAAAATCAGTAACAAGACGCTCCTGGTGCCCTACGAACTTTCTGAGGACGCACTCATACGACAATCCGGATCCATCCAATGGCGGATTAAACATCGTTGTCACATAATATCGTCTAACACATCAGGGTGTTATTCAAATTTACCCGCATTTTCCTCATTTCTTTCCCCCTAAATTTGTAGATCACGTTACACATTTGGAGGGGGGACGGAGAGAATAGTGAGCATACAAGCAGTAAGCAGTAGTTTGTTTATTTCGGTCTCGCCGAAAGTAGTACCATACTACTTAAAAAGCAATAAATTTCTAGGTTAGATGTACGTAACTACAAACTGAATAATTAATTGTACTTACGAGTAATAATAAAAATTCATATTTATTTGTAAAACGTAGTCAAAACGTAATATAAAAATTATTAAACTGTAATAACCTAACATTCGAAAACATTTATTTATTATCCACATTTGTTTTTATTAACAAATAAATCAATATTTAAGGAAAATTCATTCATATATCTAGATTAAAAAAATAATTTTACTCCTTCCGTCGTTAAATAACAGTACAAACAATAGGTAACTATGTTATTGACCTAATAATACGGTAGGTCAAGGTTCACTCTCGATAACTTAGATTAGATTAGTGGCGTGCCATGTCGGTCTTGGACAGTTTTCTGTCGACAACACGATAGTTTTTTTATTATTTAGTATTTAAACACGAAACACTTTTCAGCTTCTCTTAATAATTTTCCCATTGAGTATAGGTTTTTTATGTAATCTACGTAAATAGTTTATTACTCGGTTTATTATTAGACACGTTGAAGATTTCTTGCAGTCATAACAGCTACATTTGCTCAGAGAAAAATCCACATGCTACTTGTCGGATTAGCTTTCAGAGGCGATTTGTTGTCAACGTATGGGCAGGAGTGTACGGGTATCGTTTGACTGGGTCGTATTTTCTCCCGATTTTCTCCACCTGAGTGGACCGCGTTACTTGCAATTTTTAATAGAATTATTTGATTTTATTGGATATTAACATTTTAAATTATTATTGGCTGAAGTTGAACTGAGCAAGAAAAAATGATATTCTGAAATAGTCAGTACAACCGTTTATTTGTGATGTCTAAAACCTAGGTAGGTAGGTACGACAAAAGTATTTCAACTTGACAACATTGCATCAGATCGACATCGAGTTGAACTGTGAGCTGTCAACGACCAAGGCTGTGTCAGTGACAGTCTGAAAAGGGGGTTTAAATAATGATTTGAAAATATTTTTTTTCGGCGTAAATATGCATTTAGATTTTTTTTAATTGCGTATTCGCATTATACTCATTATTCCCTATCTCATGTTAAAATTAATGACATTATGACTGACTCACCCTGTACATTGCCATATTCAAAAATGGGATGCAGTTGTTCTGCTCCTTTTCAACGGTGAACTCGATGTCATTATCATAACTATTATGTTATCTATCTCATTTTGTGGAACCGCCAGAATCAAATCATCTATGTAGCGTTTAACAAATGGTATGTTAATATGTAACTTTGATAGGCAATCCCTAACCAAATCATCTAAAACGTAATTTACTAATATAGGTGAAATTGTGGACCCCATTGGGGTGCCAAAAATTTGTTTGTAATAAACGCCCTCAAAAACAAAATAATGTTGATCCATTACATAATAGACTTACTGACAATAACATGGGAATTGACAACAATTCACAAGTCACCGTTCCCAAATATAAATCTTTTTTGTTTTTAAAAGAATTAGCTCCAAAAGTAATGTATATTATTGAGGATTTAAATGTAAAGATTAGTTTCAAGAATTCACTTACTGGAAAACCATGTCATAAATTGGAAAAATCGGGAGTAGTATATAAAATTGATTGTGTAAACTGTAACCAGACATACATTGGACAAACAGGTCGTACATTAAAAGGTAGACTTACATCGCATAAGAGTCATTGTAATTAAAAAAAGCGGCCTGTGTGCTTTCAGAACATACATTAAGTACAGGCTATAAAATGAATTTTAACGATGTCACAGTCGCGGAGAATGAAATTAATTACAATAAGCGTGTTTCTTTGGAGATGGTGCGTATCAATGAATTTGCAAATGCCTTGAATAAAAAGTCTGATATAAACAATTTGAGTAGTATCTATAGTTTTTTATTACATTTTGATAATTTTAGAAATTTACCTGCTTCTTTTTCAAATTCGGAGTGATATACCACCTCCGTATTAAGTTGGTACTACTTTTTGACAGATACATTTGTTTGTAGTGGGTGTTCGCTTTGTTATTCCATATAAACAAAAAATATTAAAAAATATTCTTTTACGTATAACAATATAAAACAGCAACAAGTCAACTAACAGAGAACTCAATAATAAATAAATACATATTTAATCCTTTTTACTTACGTGACTATAGTCTTCTACGGCATTTAAAATATTTGGTTCAAGATTCTTACTTTGCGAGTTTGTTTTTGCTCAACATTAGAGTACTGGCGTTCATAACTCCCATAATCTCTTAAATGTTGAAATAATCTTACAAACATTTTCTTATGCGGTACGTGTATATCGCGGTAATTTATCCGATATCGTCTTCTTGCAGCTACCGTCTTCTTTTCATAAAAAAGAAGCTTTAAACATATTAGCTCTTTCTTAATTTGTATACATGTTTTTTTTCATAATATCACATACACTTGGTACCGAAAACTAACCTTTATAAAGTTATTATACACTTACATACAGAATAACACATTCCACAAAATACCACTTTAAATTATTACGAAATTGAACTTGGCAAAATACAACACTGCAATAAACAAATTCAATTCGATTGCAGTAAAAAATCACGCAGAAAACTTGCTTTCTCTCTCTCTCTCATATCTGTATATTTTTTGTATATAAAACAACACATATTTTGTTTAATATAATTGCACGCATGTTCATGAACTATACAAGTATACACAAAATAACACGGAAAACTTTTTTCGAAGGTAAATGTGGAACCCTTTAGGAGATTCCCTACATATCATATTCATCATCCATCCTAGTCTGGTTTCATGTATTGTGTGCAGTATTTATGCGATATTTTTCCATTTCCATTTTTCTATGGTTTTTTGCACGGTATCGGTCATGACATTGTGTACAGTTAACTTGTACTCGTGTACGTAATGTAAATAAATAACAGGTAGTGCACACCATCAAAGCTACGTATGTACTGAATTCTAAAATGTCTGCTTCGGTCGCGCTGCGCTGCCTGAAATACGACTCTGTAATGACGGGACAAGTTCCGACGTCTAGACTAATAACAACTAACTGGCAACACCGTAGACATGGTTCTGCAGTGGAACTCGGACGCTATACAGGGGCGGCGTGGATAGCAATTTGGGTGTAGTTTAAAAATTTAATTATAACTCGGCTATTTATTTTATTAAAAAAAAACTAATTTCAGATTAGCAATCTAGGGAACACGAACTACTACGGACTATATATATATATATATACAATATAGTTCTGTCCAACATACTTTGTGACATCATTTCATAAGAATTTCCTTTGACCATCCTCTGGCGTTGTGTCATCCGAAATCGGATGTCACAAGAACTTTCATTGTAGACTTGCTTATACTGACCCCTACATTGTTTTAAAGAAGTTATAGGAGGATGCCAAAAATCATGCGTGTAAGTTTTAACATTTTTTGTACTTCCACAATATATTACACAGACGGCAGCATGCAGAAGCTGTTGCTGTATATTTTTTATACCGCACAATATATGATGTGGTTTTTGTGACATCCTGCAATATACGCAACTTACGCTTTCTAGCGCGCTTGTGACATCCACATCCTTTTCTTAGTGCACTGCAATTTGACAACGCTGTAGACACTATACATTTAAAATAGTAAGAACATATTTAATGAGCGCCAACGTTGTTTCATTTTAATTATTTTCAGTATTAATTTACTGTATGGTTGTATTTTGAGCAAATTTTTTTGTTCAATTGTATTTTTTTGTTATTGAAAGCGGATTATAAATTGATTATAATTTTTTTTCTGGAAAATGGTGTAAGAGAAAAGTCGAGACACCTCTTCACTTCTAAATAAAACAATGAATTAAAATCTAATTTTTATTTTAATAAGTCTCAGTGTTGGATCATTTTTTTCTTTAAAAATATCCAGCAGCGGCGTCTGGTGAGACTTCTGGTATGTCATACCTCAATAACCAGATATGAAATCCAAACCAAACATTAGGATATATGTACTGTGGTCATATAGACAACTTTTTTAGGACAACATTTTTACAATTTGCGAAAAAAGGTTAAAAAATTGGTTGCCTTATCTAGCAATTTCCAATTGGCATATTTAATCTTTCTGAAAAATATTTTTTCACATATTTGATGTAACTTTGTCGAGTTATTTAAAATTGTATTAAAAACTTATTAGTTCGTTTGTTTTTAATACAATTAAAAAATAAATATTTCACTAAAATTAAAGAGCCGATTTCGAAATTTCTAGGTGAGGCAATTTTTAACTTTTCTGGAAATTACAGAAAGGCCCTTCTTCTAAAAAAGTTAGTAGTTGTCTATATGACCACAGCACGTATAGGGTGTCTACTATTATTTGTATACAAATCCGTAAAAACTTTATTCTTGAAGATAATCAAAACATTTTTTTTAAATTTTAAATGACATCGAAAACCGCTTCCTCTGACTCTACCACGACAATTGAGATGGCGATCCAAAACCTGTTATAATTTTTTGTATACTTACCTCCAAAATGTAATAAAAACGTTTAGCGACTTGTTTTATTTAAAATCTGATAAGGTGGTGGTAAAGAGGATCCCTCAAATCCCTTATGCCTAAAATTTGAACAAAAACTATACAAAGTGTTTTCTTTTACACGTTCTTAAAGCTTTATTTTTGTAAAAATTCATAATAACTTTATTTTTCAAAATAACGCAACAATATTTTTTTTATTTAAATGTCATCGAAAACCGCTACTTCTAATATTTAACATGGCGATCCAAGGCCTGCTATGATTAATTTTATACCCCCCGTATTCAATAAAAACGTTTAGCTATATTTTACTTTAAATCTGATAAGGTGTCAGTGTCCCCCAAAACCCCTATGTGTGTCAAAACAAAATACTGAATTTGAAAGGTGCTAGAAGAATCAAGTGTGGCCAAGGAATTATGTCAAAACAGTATGAATGAAAATTGAATTAATGTGGTCTACTATGAAAAAATAAGTCACATAAACTACACTGTGTCGAAGTTAAAATGAAATATAATAAATGAAACATTTATTAACTAATATAATAAATAAATACAAATAAGTTTTTTCATTTATTGGACCTTTTTCTACCACACTAACCTCTAAAAGAATACAATTTTAAATACGCTTCGTATTGTGCTGTACAAATTTCTTAAATGAGCTGCACTGATATACTGACACACTTTAGTAATTCTTATGCGTAAATCGTCGATATTCAATGGTCGATTTCGGTATACTTCATTTTTTATTGTACCCCCAAAAATAAAAATCAATTTTGATTCATACTTTTTTACTTATTTCCATGATCACTCTTGATTCGTCTAGCGTCTTTCAAATTCAGTATTTTGTTTTGAGGGGGGTTGTAATCATCCCCATTTTATCAGATTGTAAATCAAAAATTGGCTAAACGTTTATATTAAATTTTGGTGATATAAGAAATTATAGCAGACCTTGGACCGCCATAGTAGGATCAGAACAGGCGGTTTTCGATGCTATTTAAAACATAAAATTAGTTGAACTTTGAGAACGTGTAGAAGAAAACACACTGCATAGATTTTGTTAAAATTTCACATATAGGGGTTTTGAGGGATTAATACCACCTTATCAGATTTTAAATAAAAAAATCGTTTTTATTGAATTTCAAGGGTATAAAAAAACAAAGCAGGTCTCAGCATGTCATTTAAAATAAAACATTTTTTTTTGATTATCTTAGTAGAATAGCTATGCCGATCCTGCTCCACAATTCAAGATGGCGACTGGAGCAGGATCGGCATAGCTTTCAGCCGTCTACGTCACAGCGGCTGGCACCTGCGCGGTAGAGGTTGAGGACCGTTTGTGCTGAGCGGAAGTATATAGTCGGTTTCTGTCGACTACGTCAGCTGGGTTGATGACCTGCTTATCATTATTATGTAACTAATAGGGTTAATTATTAAAATTAAAAATCGAATATAGAATGTATATCATTTATTATAATTCTTATACAATATAACATGCTACAATACATTATTTTTATCAATCCAAGAATTATGTTTGTCATCGTAACCTAACCATTTGACAAAAACTTTATTTCCTTTTTTTCGTAATACCTTTTCAACTAAGTGAGCGTCAGGATGTTTTACTCTTTGTAATTCCAATTCATAGAAGCCTCCTGTTATTTCTTTACCACTCTCATCATTCAATAAATATGTTGTAGGGTTGGTTAATCTTATTTTCCTAATGATAAAAATCTCGCTAGACCAGTTTGGAGTGTATCCTTTCTTAAAAGCTTTTCTATATTTGCTAATTCTCACATGGTCGCCTACTTTAAATTTTGTTATTTTATTAGCAATTTTTAAATGTGTATATGTTGATTTTAATAATGATCTTTCATTCCTTGATGTAACTTTAATTGGTTTCATCCTAGTTGTAGAATGGACTGTATTGTTGTATTTGTCAACAATTTTATCTAAAATATGATTCCACCTATATTCTCCTCCTAAGCTGAAATCACGCCAAAGCATATTCTTTATAGTTCTAATGGAGCGTTCCACAATCGAAGCCTTTTTTGTACTATAAACGCTGTAATGGTTAATGCTATATTTTTTCATCAGTTTCTTGAAATTCTCATTATAGAATTCCTTTCCCATGTCGGTTTGTAGATGTTTCGGAATTTTTTTAAAACGTTGTAAAATCCTATTCATTGCAATTGTAACATCCTGGGCTGATTTGCTCGCTAGTGGTTCTGTCCATATAAATTTAGAGAAGCAATTAATAACGATTAGTACATACTTATATCCATTATTTTCCTTGGAATATGGTATCAAGTCAATTAAATCAGCTTGTATTAAATCATTCAGACCTTTTATTACGGTTCTACGTCTTTTAAAATTGATTCTGGCAGACTTGTGTAATTCATTGACAATATCTTCTTTTACATTTGTTGCATATTTGTTAAAGTTGTTGAGATATTTCATATTGGATTCCAATTAAAATTACAGTATGTAAAACAAATTTCTATATATTTAACCCCACAGGAACTCGTATAACAATTTCTACAAATAAATTTTTGTTTTCTGTTTCCGGATCTTTTTCTCGAAATGAAATATTATCGTTGCGACGTAGCATAACGTTGACTAGTTCTGCCAAAGTAAATTCCTTTTCATTTATAATTGTTATGATATCAGTAGGGTAACCAGTAGCATGTTCAATCGTAGCTGCTTCGTAGAAGAAAACTTGACATGTTTTTATATCAGATATTAAATAGTTCTTACTGTTTTCATGAAAGGTTGTAGACTCAAATGTTAAAACAATATTATAATATAATTCCTTCACTATGTTTCCTGAGATGCTTGTTAACGTTACTTCAAAATCATCATGATCCGCAGATGAATGCTTTGGTTGACTTATGTGTCTACCAAATTTATCGACTGTCATTTTTTAAGTTAGCTGTAAGTTTTTGCTTACTACTCAATAATTTTAGATTCACGCAATTCTTCGATAATAGAGACGATCTCGTTAGAATGACCTGTATGGCCAGCGGTTTGGGAGGCAACTAAAAGCCTTAATCTATCAACAAGCTCATTAGGATCATCCCAGTATACGTAGTCGATTGGATTATTCGAGGCTTCCATTAACATACCAAGGCCTAACCTCTTTCGAGTTGAGGGTGCTATGATGCGAGGTCTTCGTGATGTTAGTGGTTGTATACTCAATGCGGAGATGATTTTTTTATATTTGTAAGATGCATTACCCTGAATTTGCTCATTTTCAGAGTAGTTTCTTTTATGAGCATTCGTTCGTTTAACAATGTCTAAGTAGGTTTTTTTATCACCTTCTGTGAAACTTTTTGGATGTTTCTTAAAAATTAATTCGTAGAGTCCAGGAGTCCCAGTATAATTTAACCCTCCTATAATTAAATTATTACCATCGAATTGTAGAGATGCATTACCAATTTTTAGTTCATTATGCTCGGGATCATATCTAACGCCATACCTAAAGTCAAACTCATTATGAACATCACCAATCATTTTATGAACATATTCTCTAGGTAAGGGATCAAGGTGATTTAAATAGTACATCATATCGGGCGAATTACCAAAGTCTTGAATATATTCTTTTGCATCTCTTACACTATCATCTAGTTCCTCATTGTTTCCCTCATTATCTCTATCAGCAATGTCATTATCATTTGAAGTTCCTTCTGCGACAACTGATGTATCTAGGAAACTTGGTGCATCAGAAGCCGTCGATCTATTATGTTTCGCTATGCTTTTCTTTGGTGAGCTAAACCTTGATTTCACTTCCTTTTTTATAAGCTTTTCACTTTTTATATTAGGCTCTCCATCAAGTTTCTCGGCAATTGTTTGTAAACGCTTCGTGATAGGGAGAAACGATTGTTCTTGAATTATATTTCCTTCTTTCAGAGCATTCAGCTTTTGCTTTACTATGTTCCTCCTTTGTATTAACAATTTTTTTACTTCAACTTCCTTTCTATTCATTTTGAAAGCATCAAATCTTCCTCCTAATTGTAGTACTTGTATAGATCCTCAATAAGCAGTAAAAAACAGGCAGCTGGCAGTAAAAATCAGGTAGCTGGCAGTAAAAAGTAGGTAGCTGGCAGTAAAAAACAGGTAGCTGGCAGTAAAAAGTAGGTAGCTGGCAGTAAAAAACAGATAGCTGGCAGCAAAAAACAGGTAGCTGGCAGTAAAAATCAGGTCCCAGGCAGTAAAAAGTAGGTATCTGGCAGTTAAAAACAGATACTTAACAGTTAAAACAGCGTAGTGTTAAGAGCAGTTCAGTATGAATACTAATAATGATGAATAAAGTTAGCAGAGCTTATTTCTCTTTATATATGTATGTAATGATCAAATGTCTTTCTATATCTACCATTATTAATGTCACTGTCTTTATTAATCACCATAAAACTATATTTGTCTTTCCAGCACAGTGAGCAAATTTCCTTGAACTTATTAAAACTCATATCGCTATTTATGTGATCTTCATATATATGCTTCAAATTCAAATCATCTTGTTTGAAGACTACCAGCATATTTGCGTTATCACGTATTAGATGTTTTGGAATACGTGTATAAGTTTGACAAAGGTAAAAGCAATCTACGTCTTTATGACGCCCCATACTGAAGTAATCTCTCATAACATTTTGTTTATCACAGGCTACATCATCAAAAATAAATATTGAGTTTTGTTTTACATCTTCAGGCGGTAGAATGTTGTTGCAGTTATTGAAGGCGTAGTATCCAATTCCTTTTATTGGTTTTAGAAGTTCTTCTAAATACTGATATTTTGATTGATAGAGAGACTTAGAAAAAATATAAATATTTTCAAACTTTAATCCATTGGGATGCTCAATCAAACTAATCATAACATTAGTTTTACCACAGTTTGATGGACCGACAACCAAGCAGCGGATTGTAGATGGTAACAATTCTCCATGTCTCTTCGAGATTTTTATTTCTGCGATATCATTGTTGTTAATAGGTAAATCAATTGGCTGTTTTATAATGCGCATGACGGAAGCAATACTATAAATAAAGCTCAGTCTATGATTGTGTGTGTATATATATATTAGATGTGATACTGGTATTATCATCATTCGTGAGTAGTTCGTGATGCCAAATGCTTAGAACAACAAGAAAATCTGGCAGAGGTATATTGAACTCTGCTATAAATAATTTACCAGTAGAGCTCCATATTCCAGGATATAAATTTTGTGGTCCTGGTACAAAACTTGCGAAGAGATTAGCAAGAGGTGATGTGGGTATTAATGGTTTAGACGAAGCTTGTAAACAACACGACGTGGCTTATAGCAGACAGAAAAACTTAGAGCAACGACATACGGCTGATAAAATTTTGGGTGAGAAGGCTGTGGAGAGATTTAAATCACCAAACGCATCTATAGGAGAAAAGGCAGCAGCCTTGGCTGTGGCAGCAGCAATGAAAGCTAAAGTTAAATTAGGAATGGGATGCATTAACGGAAAAACTAAAAAAAATAAAAGTAAAACTGGTAAACCTAAAGCGAAATCTAAAAAGGTTGGTGGATCGTTAGCATTTAAAGATGTAACAAAGCAAGCACGAGTAGCGCTAAAAGGTAAAAATGTGCAGAATATGAAAGATGCTATTAAAGTTGCATTAAAAGCTGTTAATAAAGTTAAGAAGAAGAAATATATTAAAGCTGCCCGAGTAATACCAATACCTAAGACAGGAGGATTTCTACCACTAATTCCATTATTTGCAGGCTTAAGTGCGCTTGGTGCTTTAGGTGGTGGAGCAGCAGGAATTGCAAAGGCTGTTAATGATGCCAAAGCTGCAAAGAAAAAGCTTGAAGAAAGTAAACGTCACAATGCTGCAATGGAAGAAATAGCTATGGGTAAAGGACTATACATGAGACCTTACAAGCAAGGCTTTGGTCTTTTTTTAGGACGCAAAAAACCTTCCAAGCGTTACCGATAAAATTACCGAAACGAGCTCTTACTAATTTGGATTTAATAAGATTGACTAAGAAATTAAATATTCAACATTTTCGAGGCATATTTATGAGAGATAGTTTACCACGTCGGGTGCATTATAAAGAATGTGGTATTATTAATCTAGACAATGAAAGAGGCTCTGGGACGCACTGGACTGCATATAAGAAAACTGGAGAAAAAGCAGTATATTTTGATAGCTATGGCAACTTAAGGCCTCCACGAGAATTGGTACATTACCTAAATACAAATGGACCGTGTAAAATATTGTATAATCATGAACAGTTACAAACATTTAATACATTCAACTGTGGTCATCTATGTCTGAAATTTTTGTATAATTAAAAATGCAGTGCTGTATTTGAATAGTATATTTCACGACACCGAAGATGTCGAATTCTTTTTTACTGTCTGGAAGAAGCTCAACTCTTACTTCTAGGTATACTCCTCCAATTATATTAGATGATAGTAAAGACTACGTCTTAGGGTTAATAAGCTTTGAGGCTTACAATTCAATTCCAAATATCGAGAAAAATAAGAACAACAAATTTTATTATGGTTCCAAGGGTAAATACATTGAAATTCCAGAGGGTAACTATGATATTGATGCAATAAATAAATATCTACAACGAGCCTTAGGTGACTTCAGATGGCATGATAATGATGACAGCATAAGAGAGGGAATTGTTAAGGAGCATCAAAAGCTCATTTCTATTAAAGCTAACAATAACACTCTGAAGTGTAGAATCAAATGCAGTGAGGACATTGATTTTACTAAACAAGATTCAATAGGACACTTGCTTGGTTTTAAACCAAGAAAATTGGCTGCATTTGGTTACCATGTATCAGATTTTCCAGTCGATATTTTTAGTGTAAATACCATTTGCATAGAATGCAATATTGTGAGTGGATCCTATATTAATGACAGGCAAGCTCACGTTATTCACGAATTTTTCCCTACAGTACCAGCTGGTTTCAAAATTGTTGAGACTCCAAGTAACGTTGTCTATTTACCCATCAACACTCGATTTATCGATCAGATTGTTGTTAATATAGTCAGTCAAGATGGTGAACTTATCAATTTCGGAAGAGAGGTGGTGTCATTAAGACTACATTTGAAGGAAGCGTGATCAATAAGTGCAATGGTAATAAGGTACAACAAACGTGGCGGTTCTAGTAGTCGAAACTATATAGGAGGTATATATTTAAAACCTTCCATCAGTTCTACACGAACCATCAAACCAATAACAGTAAGAAATCGAAAGTTTCTCGAATCTCTTGGTTTTAAGGTAATTTTTAAGAAGTGATAATAAAAATGGATATATTAAATGTCAACGAGAGGGCTTATTTTGACAACACTATTATTAACTCTGAGAAACATACTCATCAACCGTACGCATCTACGTCTTTGAATAATAATGATGAAATTCGCATTCCAATACAACAGCAGGATGTCTACACATTACCCAGTGAAAGTTCATTGTATATTGAAGGTAAATTACTGAAAACTGATAATACACCCTCCAAAACTGCTACATTTGCGAATAACGGTGTAATGCTGTTATTCGATGAAATCAGATATGAAATGGGTGGATATGTAATAGATCGCATCCGTCATCCAGGTCTAACCTCCATTCTAAAAGGATACGTGTCATTCAACACAAGTGATACTCAATATCTACAAAATAGTGGATGGCTTTTTAATAACAACGAACGGTCACTTATAGTTGACGATCATGGAAATTTTAATGTTTCAATCGATTTATCCACCATTTTCGGATTTTGCGAAGACTTTAAGAGAATTATTTTAAATTTGAGGCAGGAGTTGGTGTTAATTCGCTCAAATTCGGATACCAATGCTATAATAAATTCTGCAGAGAACGAGTCAGTTAAAGTTGTATTAAATAAAGTATTGTGGAAAATGCCTCATATATCAGTGTCAGATGTGGAAAGATTGAAATTAGTTGACTATGTAGCTAGGAACAAGGAATTGGAAGTTCCCTTTAGGGGTTGGGAACTGCATGAGTATCCTCTCCTACAAGAAACTCAACGTCACACCTGGAATATCAAGACGGCGACGCAACTTGAGAAACCTAGATTTGTAATTGTAGGTTTCCATACTGACCGTAAAAATAAATTGAAAAAAAATTTCAGTCACTTTGATCATTGTAATTTAATTAACATGAAACTGTATCTTAATTCTGAGATGTTTCCTTATGACAATTTGAATATAAATTTTGACAACAATCAGATAGCAACCTTGTATGACATGTATGCAAAGTTTCAACGATCGTATTATGGAAAGGAAAATGAACCTATTTATACACGTGCAGAGTTCAAGAAATATGCACCTTTAATTGTTATAGATTGTTCTCATCAGAATGAAAGTCTTAAATCTGGTTCAGTTGATATTCGACTAGAATTCGAAACTAATAAAAATATTCCTTCAAATACAAGTTGTTACGCTCTTATACTTCATGATAGATTAGTTAAATATAGTCCTCTAACTAGTACTGTAAGGATTTTATAAAACATATAATTAATCATTGTTATTGTTTGTTATTATTGTATATTACTTAATAAATAAAAATAAGTCTTAAAGTGCTTTAAATCATTTTATTCCTTAATTTCATTTAATATACAAAGAGTTCTATTATAATCATACAAATGTGTAGAAGGCCATGGGGCGGAATCGGGACCACAGCTCCATCCTAAACAAGCATCTAAATCTTGTTCAGCTTTTTGTATATTATCCTCAATCCATTTAAGAATATTACCATGATGAAAATTTGTAGATGGCTGAAACTTCCAGTGCAACTTTTTAGACTCTTGTAGCGTGCACAATTTGCGAAGTGTACGGCTTCTGGCATAGTATGCCGCTTTACACATGGCTTCATCAATCGTTTTGTCAATGGTTTTATAATTACTTAATATATTTCTTAGTGGAAAAGTGGTATTGTCAAGATATGGATAATATTTGTCATCTAGTAACAATTGAAATAAGTATATTTTGAATGATATTTTAATTGAGGGATGTAATATTTGTATAATATCATTCAATCGTTTAACGGATACGTATTCATATCCTTCTTTGTGACACACCGCCAACACGCTGTGAATAAACTCATCAAGTTCCATTTTCTTGTCCATCAACAATTCAATGAATTGTAAAGGAGGTTCTATATCATATTCCGATAACCACTTAAAGGCTTCCTCTGGAATTACCACTTCTTCCAAGATACTCTTTAATAAGTTGTATCTTTCTTCACTGTAACAGCACTCGATAATGCAACGTTCGATAAATTTATTGTAAACTTCAACGGTTGCATAATGCAAAGCAATATGCATCTCACTACACAGATTCTTCATAGTCATGTTATTTGTTGGAGAGATGAAAAACAAACTGATTTTGATCTGTTAGCTTACAACTTATATACCAGTAATTTGCTGACTCACGAACACACTATCCAGTTTATAGTAGACATTGCCACACATAATTTTATCGAATACAAATTCTTTTGTTTGGAATGTTATCGTTGTCAACTGAAATTCTTTCGTAACCCCAGGGCTTCGTATCTGTGCTCTTAGAATTTAAAATTCTTTTATCATCGTAAGGGTTAAGAATCATCTTATGTTGTCGAATTGTATAAACACAATGCTTTTTAGATCTAATTAGATGCTGTGGCTTGTAAATAATTTCATGATCGAACAGAGTTCTTTTGTAATCTTCAAATGTAATTTTCTTAACACTTGCTGATGTAGAACCCTTTGACTTTTTAACTATCTTGTTGTTATGAACTTTATAAGCATACATTTTTGCTCGAAGGCCTACAAATTCTAGCATGATTTTTCCATTATTTTCATCTTTCATCAAACCTGGCACTTTCTTGTTTTTCCGTTCTATTCCATATGAATTATGAGGATCATAATCAGATGTATCAAACCTCTGACTGTCTTCTTTAATATACTCATAAATATCAGGCACATTCAATTGATAAATTAGGCTATCGGTATCTGTGTACAGAAGTTTTGCTTTATTTTTAAATTTTTGCAAGATATAATCATAGTGAAATTCATATAGAAAAGTTTTAGATATATCTAGAACACAGAATCCTGCGTATATAGGTTTATTAAATAAAATTTCTAATTTATTCATTTCTACAATAATCATATCATCATCAAAAATGCTACAACTGTGGAAATTAGGTTTTGCAATATAATTTTGAGCGCCATAACGGCCGTCCCATTTAGTGGTCATACGGACATCTCTATATTTCCGTACGTTTTCCATTAATTTGCCGTACACAGCATTTATCATTAATTTATAAAAATTCTTATCAAAATCATTTTTAGCTTGCTGACGCAACGTGGTGTTTAAATCAATATACTTTTTCAACCACGCAGCTTGTTTGAATCTGAGAACTCTGTTAATTTTCTTTAAACGTAATCCATGCTTCAAATACAGCTTTAAATTTCTATAATGAACAACATAATTACTTTTTGGATATAATGTTAGTAATAATTTCTTTAATTTTGATCTTGAAGGTACTGGTGGTGTCATGTGTTGTGGAGCTAAAGGTAGATCACTATGAATTTGATGTAGATAAGTGGGATATTCTAAGTCACAATCGAAAATATAGCCAACTTCTGCATTATCTGGAATATTTATTATATCTAAATTTTCAATTTCATTCTCTTTCAGAAATTCAAATTCTCCATATGGTAAATATTCAGACATTGCAGCCCCATATAAATTGTTTATATCAAAATACATTAGATATACAGATTCTTGACTTGAATCATAGAGATCTCCCATATATTTATTATTTGCCTTTGCATATCTATTGGAACATTGAGACACTCCACCACGAATACCTCTCTCAATAAACATAAGTTTGTCGATATCCGTTAAAAGTTCTAAGTGTACTCCAGTCGTTTTAAGCATAGCATCGAACGCTAAACCTGGAGCAGTATAAAAATGTAATGGATCCAATTCATATGTTAATAAACAAGTTCGTCGAAAATTTTCGAATATATCAGCAAGAAGGAGAACATCACTTTTCAAGTATAAATCAGAATAATCACCTAACGTTTTTATGTTAAATGTTTTCCAAACATTAAGGGCATGCTGATAATCTTCATCTTTAATACATTCATCATGCAATTGACTATAGAAATTCGCTTTTGGTGGTAAACATGACTCAGTGAGTTTTTCCCACGAATCAATATAATCGTAAGGAAAAATACCCTTTCTTATTAATAAATTAAATTCTTGATCAGTGTTACAATAAGCCTTAACAATGGTTTTCTTTTCATTTTCTAAATAGGAAGATAATTTATCAAGACTACTAGACATAAAGCGGAATGAGTCGATAAATCGCAAGTGTACAGCAGTACCTTCAACCGTTTTAGTAAATGAAATATATTTTTCTTTATTAACTGGTAGCAACCGAACTGGACCTGCAAAACCGGTAGCCAATTGTTTCATTATAAAATTTGCATCATAACCGCTTAAATTATGAAAAACAACAGGTATATTAAATGAGTTTTGATAATTTAGATTACAATCTTGATGAGCAGCACCTCTGTATTTAGAGCTGAGGTGACAATGATCACGAACTTTGATATCACTCGATTTAAATGGTTTGGTACATATGTGACAGTGTGTTGAGGTAGCATAATTTATTTCTTGTTCGAATGATAAAGTTTCCATTTCTTTTGAATTTTTAAGGATACTATCAATATTCAATGCAATATCTTGTAGTTCTGAAATAAACCATTTTATACAGTCATCACCTCGATATAGTTTAAGTCTTGATAAATTATTATCATATGAACATTTCAAATAATATGCTACACTGAATGGTGTATGCTTTTGATAATTAACTGAATCGCACTTTTCCACTCCTAAGGTTTCACACGGTTCAATAATGCTTTCAAGATCGGCATATATCACAAAAGGTACTCTTTCTTTGTAACTGAAATGCTTGAAATTTAAAATTTTATCCGACTCCATTGGTAATTTGAGGGCACACTTATTCATGTTATTGCAGTAAACTAAATGTCCTTTAAGTAAATCATCAGAACTAAAATGATTTAAGCACCTATAGCATATGAAAGTTTTATGTCCATGAGAAGATAGTTGTTTTGAAAGTAGTGCTGACATTCTCTTTATCCATGCGAAGTGGAAAAATGTCTTATCGTTTGAGAATCCTGTAAAATTATTATTTTCAGTCGATAGCGCTAATAAATTAATGGGTTCTCTGTTACTATTTCTATAATCGCTTAAAGAAAGCGGCAAAACGTTTTTATTTTCTATACAATACAAATTAATAGACAAGTTATTCAATTTTTCAAACTTCTTTATATCATTAAGTTTTATTGGAAACTCGATGGAATCATATTTTAGAACATCTTTAAAATGAGGATAACTTGTTATTCTTTCAGGATGTTTATTTTTAGCTGGATATAGAGCGGAGATTACAGCCCACAGAAAACAAAATGAATCGTTATTTTCTACATTTATTACAGCTTTTTTTCGTGATATAAAACCTGGTAAACTCACATAAGTTGATGTTCCCCCTTTTAAAGGTGAAAATTTGTTAATATTGACTTTTAAGTGCAAAACCTCTGAAAGAGCCCACCCCGAATCTTTTTCACTAAATTCTTCTAATTTATTTGTTAAAGTATGGATTACGTTATCCCTGTACCAAGTTTTTAAATTAGTATTTATATCGATTATATGATTTTTTGTAGAAAACGTTTTCATATCGATATCACCACTTTGAGGTTTAATAAAATTACATACTAATACAACATTAACTTTAAGCATTGATTTTTGACGATATAATCTAATTTTTCTTTGAAAATTATTAAATGCCTTATTTAAGAAGTATAATGGATCTTTGATACTTAAATTTGCAATTAATCCTGTACACACTCGTCCGTCGAAGCAAGAATCAATCGAATGCCAAACTAAATTTCGACTACGTTTTTTTTCAGCAGTATTGTTCTCCAAGCCTGCTCCAACTTTACTAGAAGTATATCGTAAGTGCTGCAATTTAGCTAAATAATATTTCAATAATGCTAAGTTTCCTTCTAACTTAAAAGGATTTTCAGTATCCTCTTGTCGGTTAATTCTATTTTTAATCGCCGTCTCCAACAATTTCACATTACCTTTTACTAACTTTATTTGCCTTATTATCTCTTCTTTAGTTTTTACCAATTTTACGGCTTCTTCAGTAGTTTTCACAATTGTAGAACTAATAGAGGTTACGGTTTCAGGATTCATGTCACTGTACGGTAGCACTGAATCAAGGAAAATAACAACAACAGCAGCAGCAGCAAGTATACCAGATTAGTATGAGAAGTGTAAATATAAACTGTGCGATTTCTTAAAGAGTACGACTCATTTATATGCGCAATCCTGCTGGAGCTTGCGCAGATCTGCATTTTTGCATTTGCTATTGTTAAACGTAACACCTCAACCGCTTAATAAATATATAACTTATTCCTTCACATTTATTTTGAACAAGACATGTTCTTAACTATAACACCACAATAGCTCTATTACAGGTAACAAGATATGTTCTTAAAAAATATACTGCAGCAACTATATTACAGGGAAAACAATAAAACAAAAAAATATATAATTTATTTCTTTATTTTGTAAATTCTAAATAAAAATTATATAAACTGTAAACATTTGCCAACGCACATGCGCAATGCTGCAGTTTGTGGTGCCAACATTCCGGAACCATGGGCTTCAATTTTGGACGTTCCAGAAGCTCAACCACCGGTTTGTCTACATATTTCCTGAGGAATTCAGCCTTCTGATTTCCCTTCACATATATTATTCCAGCTGTCTGGGTTGCTGCCTTAAGGATTTCTGGAAGATCCTCGAGGGATTCGTCGCCATTATTCCATGGAATACCATGATGGAAGTTGACTACCCAATACGCCTCTTTTTGTAGCACCCGTGACAGCTGATTAAAGGGGAAAGGGGGTTTAAATATATAATGGTAGGAGATTTTACCATTATAAACCCCCAATTCCTTCACAGCCCATCTGATGTCATCCTTCTTGTTACTAATTTTGAAACACTGAATGTCTACCACGCAGTCGGAAGTCATCTTTTTCGAAAGATCTTTAAATATAATGTTCTATTTAGTTCAGATACTAATATCTGTAATATGGTTGAAAACTCTAGGATACTGCTTTATATACTTTCTAAATGATCAAGTCAGCGCTTATAATGATTGTGGTGGGAGGAATAACGAGTCTGTGAAACATTAAGCATTATTGAATACGTCTTGGTGGAACACTTTACATAACTTTATAAGATTTTAAGTCATCTTAAATACATAGAAGATATGAAAAAAATTGTTTGCCTAACTTAAAGTACGAATCTAAAAAAATTTAAAATTTCAAAGTTATTTGCATGGAATAGGTGAAAATATGAAACTGTATATCTTTATGTTTTCGAGGGTGCTCTTTCAAAATTTGTCATCAGAAAAAACCTGTCTGGAAAAAAAACATGATTTTTGAAAAAATTTTGAGTTTTGAAAATTTTTTTGATTTTTTTTTAACATGAAACGAAAGTATATAGCAGATAGTATGAAGTGAAATAGATTAGATGAATTTGGCCAATACTATTTTCTGGAAATCGTAATAGGTAGTATGTCAAGGTCACGTATTTTTTTGCTTAATATACAAAAATCTTACATGATTTGACATTCCCTAATTGACCCTGTATCAGATTTTCCCAAAAATAAACCTATAACAGAGATCCTATGCACATCCAAAATTTTGGACATTTTCAAAGAAATTTCTGAAATCTGAAAATGAAACCAATCGTAGAATTTTTCTTAAATTTTAGCAAGTCATATTAGAGGTTGAGTAGAGAAAAAAAGTTTATACAAACTTCGTCGTCAAGCGTCACGTTTAAGGGCTAGGGGTGAAAAAACAAAATACCCTTAAACAGTTTTTTCGTTATAACTTGATTACTGTAAGAGATAGAAAGTTGGTTTTTTTTTTATTATGAAGAGGAAAGAGAAAGCTATCGAACGATGATATAATTTTGGTTTCACAACTAGTATGAAAATCGGGGGTGGGGGTAGCGCAAAATTTTACATAAGGATGAGGGGTTGCAATGTTACTTTTTAATTTGTAGAACAAAAGTATTTTCCAAAAATGCAATAAAAAAAAATAAGCGACTTAAAAAAAAAAAAAAAAAAAAAAAAAGAAACTAAAATTCATAATTTTATATGTATGCTGTTGGTGTTGTTTAAATAGATATCAAATTACATAACACGGTGTCAAATTTCAAAACGCGGTGTCGAATTTCAAAACACAGGCGTCAAATTTCAAAATAAGGTGTCAAATTTCAAAACAAAGGTGTTAAATTTCAAAATAAGGTGTCAAATTTCAAAACGCGGTGTCGAATTTCAAAACACAGGCGTCAAATTTCAAAATAAGGTGTCAAATTTCAAAATAAGGTGTCAAATTTCAAAACAAACGTGTCAAATTTCAAAACAAAGGTGTTAAATTTCAAAATAAGGTGTCAAATTTCAAAACGCGGTATCAAATTACAAAACGCGGTGTCAAATTTCAAAACAAAGGTGTCAAATTTCAAAACGCGATATCAAATTACAAAACGCGGTGTCAAATTTCAAAACAAAGGTGTCAAATTTCAAAACGCGGTATCAAATTACAAAACGCGGTGTCAAATTTCAAAACAAAGGTGTCAATTTTCAAAACGCGGTATCAAATTACAAAACGCGATATCAAATTACAAAACGCGGTGTCAAATTTCAAAACAAAGGTGTCAAATTTCAAAACAAAGGTGTCAAATTTCAAAACGCGGTGTCAAATTTCAAAACGCGGTGTCAAATTTCAAAACAAAGGTGTCAAATTTCAAAACGCGGTATCAAATTACAAAACGCGGTGTCAAATTTCAAAACGCGGTGTCAAATTTCAAAATAAGGTGTCAAATTACAAAACGCGGTGTCAAATTTCAAAACGTGGTGTCAAATTACATATTTTGTTAACTCAGCAGGAAATGGTGTCGGATTACAATTTTCAAAGAATAAGTATGAAACTGAATTTTATCTGACAACAGAAAGTTAGTGACCTGTACAGTTCAACGGAATTCACCGGATGTTCATATTACTGTGTAAGTTGCAACAATTTGATATATAAGCATACTGCATTCGTTGAATATATTCATTCTTATACAAACCTATTAGTAGGTAACAGTATTAACTTCGATTCACAAATAATTCTTATTCAGTTCTAAAAATGACTTTGTTTTTATCTGAAGAGGCCCGTCTCGAGCTGCAGGAGACCTACCAGCAACAAATGCAGAATCCTGATTTGGATGAAGCCATACATGAGGCGTAAGTTTTTTTCTAATGTTTTTCTACGTTTTGTTAAACTATTTTCTCGTTTTTTACAGAATATCAGAGGAACTCAATATGGCAGTAAAGGCGATTACCTCCTTGGAAGCTTCGACCAAGCCAAGCCCAATTTCAGCGAAGGTGGCTGCTGCCAAAAGAAAGTGTTTTCAACAAGAGGATGACGCGGACGTATTCCAAAATCCTCCGCGGGAAAGTCCTGCACTTCCTTCTAGGTAAATATTCAAAAAATAATTTTAAAAAAGTCTAAAGACATCATCGAAAAATGTATGAATTATTATCTGTTATTTTTTGTTGCAGAGGCAAAAATTTGGGTTTGGCTCGAAAAAATATTAGACGGCCCTCATCTTCCATTCGCTCGCTGTCACCTACGCCCTCGACCTGCTCCTCCTCTTCGGATTCCGAAGATTGGATAGGAGCAATTAACGAAGAAATGCAGCGGAGGGCAGAATTCCGTCAGCGGATGGATGGAAGAATGACTGCTATAAAAAAGAAGATTAAAAACAGCGATGACCTCATATCGCGGCTAAAAGGGGAAAGAAAATCACTGAGGGTACACAGAGAGACCCTTAGGGAACAGATTCGGCAGCTTGATGAGCAAAAACGCTCCATCGATAAGAGGGAGCGTTCTGCTAACGAGACTCGAAAAAAATATGAGGCCATCGCTGCAAAGTTTAATGAAATTAATAATTAATTATTAATTTCATTAAATAATCTTCTTTTTTGTATATATTTTGTTGTTTTGTATATATTTATATTATATTTTGTTTTTTTTAATTATGTATTATAGTATAGTTTTTAAAAAATATATAGTATTATTATCTATTCATTTGTTTTCTTTACCAATTCAAACCTGAATATCTAATAAATAATAAAGCATATTTTGAAATTATTTAGTTTTTGATTACAAGTAAAATAACAAATTTATTTAGTTTTTTAATTATAAATATATTTTCTCGTGAAGTAAAATATGTGCTACATAGCAGCTTTTCAGAATCATATAAAATATTATTAATGCAATGGATTATAGTTTATAATTCAAATATTAAAAAATTTTAAAATATATGTTACTTAGTAAAAGTTTTTAAACTAAATGAGATGTCAAAATGTTAGGGTGGTTATTGTTGCACTGTTTTATAGATTTTTTAAGTAACCAATGCTAAACGCAATTGTCTTTTTTAAGCCTATGGTCATGCTTGCAACAAAAACGGTCCAATAGAAACTCATTCTCAGTAATGTGTTACATTTTCTATATAAAATAATAATAACAATATATGTGTAAAATGTTAGATTCTACCTATATACAAGGTTCGATCAAGTTTCAGGAGAAAAACTATGACAAAACATTCACTGTATCATGTATTTTATAATATATGTACGGGGTAGAATAATAAATTTGCTAATTCAATATAAATATTTTTATTTTCTAACTAGGTACAATAAAATATTCACCTGAAATGTAAGACTTGTAGACAAAGGTTTACTTCAAATGTATATCAACATAAAATATTAATATTCGTTTTATGAATTTTTCATGCTTCGGTAATACACTGGAGCAGAAGATATAGTATACAAGGATTTATTTATAGTATATGTACGAGGTAGAATAATTGCTAATTCGATACAAATATTTTTATTTTATAACTAGGTATAATACATTGGTATGGAATATAAGAGTTGTAGACAAATACATATCAATGTAACATATTAATAATCCTTTTATGAATTCTTCATGCATCGTCTTGGATAAATGTGATGTCCGTTGTTAAACCAATTTTTCCTTTACTAACCAGATATACAGGTCGACTTCTTAAAGAATCGTTAAAGTTTTCAATACTTTCCTTCTCAAAATGCATGTAAAATCTTCTTGGTAAATAGCAGGAAAAATTTTCAGTTTCAGCCACAACACTGTCACCATATTTGGTTTTACTAAACCTCAGCTTCACTATTTTAAACTTTTTATTTATTTCTAAATTATTTTTATTTTATAACTAGGTATAATAACACATTTGTTTGGAGTATAAGACCCGTAGACAAATACATATGAATATAAGATATTAATAATCCTTTTATGAATTCTTCATGCATCGTCTTGGATAAATGTGATGTCCGTTGTTAAACCAATTTTTCCTTTACTAACCAGATATACAGGTCGACTTCTTAAAGAATCGTTAAAGTTTTCAATACCTTCCTTCTCAAAATGCATGTAAAATCTTCTTGGTAAATAGCAGGAAAAATTTTCAGTTTCAGCCACAACACTGTCACCATATTTGGTTTTACTAAACCTCAGCTTCACTATTTTAAACTTTTGATTTACTTCTAAATCTTTTACGTTCTTAATTTCTTTATATGAAGTTGCCTTGTTCAACTTTTTCAGATCCATGTTGAATATAAATGAATATAGTAGACTGACTGTTCAAATAAGTCTCATATATGCATATATATACTTTACCCACCCACCCATATTTCTCTAGTACCCCCTCCATCTTACATTTTGAATTATAATTTACTCTCCTACTTTTTATAATAGAGAGGCTAATAAGTTGTATCTGTTAGCTGTATATATCCCTCATCAAATAAATAACTGTATCATTATTTTGATGGAGAGCGGGAAAATATCGCTGATAGACAACAGAGCACTGTTAACAAGAAGAGAAACCACACCAACTGCAGATGTGGAAGAGAAAGAGGCTAAATTGAATTGTATTCAATTGTTTTAATAAATAAAATATTTTAAAACTTCACTGTGTTTAATTTTTAAATAATAAAAAGTAATAAAATTAAGTAAGATGCAGTAATTCTTTAATTAACAACTAGCAACAGTTACTTGGAATCACTTTTATCAAAGTAAGAACTAGGAACATGTTTTGATCCATCAGCACCCTCAAAATAATCCTTAGTTTCACATGTAAAACATTTTCTGTTTGGCAGGTCGCAATCTCCACCACATTTGATGCACTTATACTTTACTGGAACAGGCATATTGCAATTAATAACACTTCCGCTCAGCAGATTCTAATTTGATAATAATTAAAATAACTGAGCGTCACATACTTTTATAACAGCCCTTACACTAAACAGGTTAGGTATCCACAAAATAATATTTCTACAGAGTGATGAAAATAAAACTTTATTTTATAGTAATAGACATGCAACAAAACCTTTCATAGTAAATACGTGATCGATGATTATTATCTAAAACACTACTTATAATAAATGAGACATCATTGATTCTTCTTTGAAAGCGAGCTCTATCTCTAGCCATCTGCATCCAATCTGATTTTCTTGCTTTTTTAAACCAACCATCAGGATCCATAAGTATAATGGTTTTATTATTGTCTAAGTTAAATACAACCCGCTTTTGGCCACTCATTGTATCAGAAGAAAATCGATTAAACAATAAACTTCAAGTGTTAAACACTTTCGCTCAGCACGAGTATAATACGATTATTATTAAAATAGCTTAGCGTCATCTATCTACACACTTGTAACCCCTCCCAAACATTGTGACGTAGACGGCTGAAAGCTATGCCGATCCTGCTCCAGTCGCCATCTTGAATTGTGGAGCAGGATCGGCATAGCTATTCTACTTATCTTGAAGAATAAAGTTTTTACGGATTTGTACACAAATAAAAGTAGACACCCTGTATATCCTAAAGTTTGGTTTGGATTTCTTGTCTGGTTATTGAGATATGACTTACCTAAAATCCCACTGGCCGCTCACCTGACATGCAGAGTCGTCTGTGCGTACGTGTTTCGATGCAACTGAAGACAATGTTTTATTTACAATCATTAATTGAATCAGTTATTTGCTTGACAGTTACGACGAAAAACTGTAGTTTATTGAGGAGGTCACATGAGTGTCACTTTATTGCTTGCCGAGTGACATCAAACGCTCGTTGTCAATAGCAACAAAGTATTTGTTGTAATTATTGTTCTCGTTAGTTAATAATTGAACAGTTTTATTTTATTGAGTGATTGTAGATGAAACATTGTATACATTACGAGCAAAAAGTGACTTTACTGCTCTCGCGTGATTACTGTCACTCTTGAGCAATAATGTATCACTTTTCGCTTTTAATACATAAATAACTATTTGTTGTAAACTATGTATATTGTTAACATAAAAACCTGTAAAATTTCATTTTGTACGGTTTCCACAATATCAATAAATCTAATTTTTTTAAAAAAATTTTAACACTGTATATAGGAAATTGTCTATACAAATTACTTGTGTTAGGAACTTCTGCAACGAATGCATCGGCTCACTAAACACTCTGTATATTGTAAATAAATGTTAGTAAAAAGTAAGAGAAAAAAAATATATTATTCATTTTATTATACCTTAACTTTTATCCACAATTCAACCACCTTCATCGATCATATCATTTCCCTGTGACTTTGATTAAATAAATTTAATAAACTTGATGCATAAAAAGATGAATATCTTGATCTTTTATAAAACATCTTTGACAAAGCCAATAGTAGTCTAATTAAAATTAGCAACTGTGGAAGGATAGCTCAAAGTAAGGCATATTTTTATGGATGTCATAAAAAGATTTGAGTATGAACTATATAATCAATATATTCTGGAGTTTACAGAGACAGGATTTTTAAATTTATTATTTCGTGTATTGTTGATATTTTTTTATAGAAGGAGCATCTGTCGTTCATTTTTAATAATGCGTATTTTTAATTGCCTTATATAAACAGTAAGTAATAGGGATGTCGCATAGACGAAATTTTTGCTGGATGTCACAAGATACGAAGGTCGAGACTATATATATATATATATATATATATATATATATATATATATATATATATATATACGGGGTGTTCCAGAATGATGGTCAAATATTTTACCAGTGTTCCACAAGTCATTTCAGGGGGGGGGTCTTCATATAAAATTTTTCAATTTGGGTCCTCCCTGTTGAGATATTCGAGTCTCAAAATGGCGGAAAAAAATAGTTTTTGCAACAAATATTAGCGAATAAATTGATGGAATATGCATACGGCAGGATTGACAACAGTTATAGGAATACCTTGTTTAGAAATATTTGCAAAAACTGTCAATTATAGACTTAATAGCGATTTGTTTAACAAAACAACAGAGAAACATCAACATAGCAACCGCCTACTGCGGTTATCAGTAAGAGGCGACGAAAAGATGTTTAGAGTAAGGAAACGCATTTTTATTTTTTTCCGCGCAAACAGTATTGCAGGAAAAAATTCTGAAAGAAACAAATCTAGTGGTTGTTTATTCCCGCCTTCCAGAAACATGAGCCAAGGAGTAGATACCACCACAAAATAGCTTTTGACTAGCTGATATTGTGTACCAAAATTGAAATTTCTAAGTGTAATCGTTTTTAAGGAAAAATAAGAAAACTATTTTTCTGCGCCATTTTGAGATTCAAATATCTCAACAGAAAGGACCCAACTTGAAAAATTTCATATGAAGGTCCCTAAAATCGCTTGTGAAATACACTAGTAAAATATTTTACCATCATTCTGAAACACCCTGTATATATATATATATATATATATATATATATATATATATATAAAAATTTCTCCGGGTTCCTTTCCGCGATGAATCTGCATGGTCTTCAAAAGAACCATTTGTTTGACAACGTTTCAGTAAAATCTCATCTTCAGGTCTTCTTACTTCTGCTTCGCGTTACTACGTTCGGTTTACTGTACTAGTAACGCGAAACAGAAATAAGAAGACCTGAAGATAATAAATGAGATTTTACCGAAACGTTGTCAAACAAATGGTTCTTTTGAAGACCATGCAGATTCATCGCGGAAAGGAACCCGGAGAAATTTTACAACCACATATAACACCCGCGGAAGCCTACGAATATATATATATATATATATATATATATATATATATATATATATATTATTGTGATGTGAATATAATTATGTTATGTGTTGTTTTATTTTATATGATTTTAATTTTTATTGGTCGCCAATGTTTTATTTTGTTTTGTTATGTTATTTATTAATTTTGTTTAGAACTATATTTATGTTAAATTTGATGTGAGTTCTATATGTTTGATTTATTAAGAAATATAATTATTGGGAAATTTAAATTTTGATTTTTATTTAAGATAATATTGTTTTACCTGCTATATCTATACCTGGCTATGTTTTTAACCTTTACCTCAGGAGTGAATTCCAGCAGAGTAACTAACACCTTTTTTATATATATAATGTTCTTATATCTGCTACTACTCAGTATACATGAAATAATTTATGAAACTGTACATTAATTTTTATTCATGCATAAAATTAAAAATTCTCTATTTAAATATGAAATAGTTCAATAAACAATGCGCATTAAAGAATATTTTCTAACAATATTTAAACAAGAAATTTTATTTTTATTTACCTACCTGTATATTTCATCTAATTTTTATAAATTTTTATAATACTATTTCATTTAGGCAACTAGAAATATACAAGTGTATAATGAAAATTACCTAGATACTATCATGTCCTATATATTATTATTAAATCAAAATGGCTGTCTTAAATGACAGTGTTATTTCGTGAATAACATTTTAATATGTTTTGAATTTTAATAGAGGTAAGTCTTTATATGTTATATTTTACTTTTTATCGTTAGAGAAGTTGAATACTTATATTTTCTATATTACTGATGCCTTGAAGTTGATTTCCTCTCTCTGGAAGTTGTAGAAGTCTCTGGATGCCGTTGATACCCTGGACTGGATATAATGTTCTAATTTTGGAATTTATACCTGTTGATATTCTTGATGTATTTCTATTTTTTAAGGTTATTTCCCACTGGAGACCTATGGACCTTCTGCAAACCCCAGCTCTTGCTATGGAGATGATTTCCACCAAATTTATTGAATTTTGTCTTTATAGATGTTAAATTTGAATTACTTCACTTTGACTAATTATGTGAAACTGGTAAGCATGAATTTATACTGTTTATCTAATTTTTTACTACTTAAAAACTAAATTTCTTCTCTGACCAAACTTTGTACACCTCGTTTCACAGTTTCTTCGTAACTTCGTAAATAAACTTTTGTTTCCATGTAATTTTACTCTCTTAATTCCTATCAGTTTTTATTAAGGTCAATACACGTTTCACTTTATATTTAAATTATTCTTTTCGTAGCACTGTTCACTTCACTAATTGTCCTTTTTTTATCTTTTAAACTAAATTTACAAATATATAACAATTTTTATTAATCTTAATTGTAAAATATTCCTTAATTTGGGTTTTTCTTGAATCCTGCCAGATATGTTGATTATGTATTGTATAGCCATCTTTACATTTGACAGTTCTATTTATCAATAATTCTAATATTGGAAATTTTCATTTTATTATACAAATATTTTTATTTATAAGTGTTTTTGTCTAGCGATATGCATATATAATTAATCTTTGATCTTTAAGCTTTCTATTGATGTATCTATGTCTGAGTTTTTAATTCTTTATGTACTATTCATTTATATGTTGTCATGTCCAACAAATTTGATATAATTTTTGAAATAAATTTAATAAAATTTGCAAAATTTTGTCTTTAAATATTATAATAAGTTCCTCTAGATATACTTTATACTACATAATTTCAAAACTAACATTTTGCTTATATTTTACACTAATAATCATAAATATTTCAATAATATTTCTTTTATATTTGTTAGTTAAATAAATTTTCACAGCATTTAATTTTTAGTAAATTCTATTTTATCACAATATATATAATTGTGTTTTTTTATGTAATATATAATTTTACATGTTAATGAGTTTCATTTCATCATTGTTTATAAAATATAAGGTAATAAAACAATAAATTAATAAAATATTTTTATTTATTTTTTAATGAGAAAATACCACTTAAATATTAAATATACATTTTCTTGTGCACACTGAAGTTTAGAATATACATGGTTATTACAGTTATAATTATGAAAATAATTATCAATCTTTTTTAATTTTTTTAATTTGGGACAGCCTTCATTAAACATATCAACAATATTACTAATGCATTTTTGTAACCAATTTTTTTTAATTAATCCTTTTAGCAATACTAAATCATCGCTATATGGAATACTTTCTACTATAAATTTAGTTTTTCATAATTTAAAAAATTTTCATTCCTACTGTTCCAATAGAGACTATGTTCTATATCAGTCGTTCTATTCATGTATTCTATAGCTTGATTATTCATCCATTCTTGATCAATGGAAAAATTTAATATTGCATGGTGAAATGTCTTATTACAGGTATTTAAAATTGCAATTTTGTTGCAGATAAATGGAATTGTTTTATATTGAAATCCTTGAACATCAACAATATAAATGTTTATATAAGTCTAACAGTGTTGGTTAATGGATTCTATTTTACAAGTCTATCATGCAATATCAGACAGTATGCAGATGTATTTGCAGGTATATTTTTTGTAGTTTCTAGTTCCAAACGAACGTCAACTGCTCCAGTTTTCAATGATTCGTTTTGTCTAGAGCAATCAATAACTACTAAAGGAGCAAAAGTCTTCAGGAGATAATGTTGGTTCACTCTGCGAGCGGTTGTAGTACAACTGTTGAAATAATGCATACATTTCATATAATAAATACCATTGATTATTATCAAAGTTCAAGTTCAGATTATCATAGGGATATACTTCAGAGTTTAACTACAATTTAACATTGCTTAAATTACAGTGATCAGACCTGCTCATATTTTTAAAACTACCATTTTTTCTTTTTGTTTGAAATGCAACAAAGACATATCTTGGTTTTTATACTCCATGCTTGTCGCATTGTCTCTTGTAAGAGAGGGTATTCATGCAATTCCCAACTTCTAAATGGAATATCTAATTCTTAACTATTTTCAACATAATTTAATAATTGTAATTTCTCATGGTCTGCTACTGAAATATGTTGAATTTTCCATAAAAGTTTAGTTACAGAAACTTTTACCGTTTCCCCTTGAGCTGAATTTTCAATAGCATTCAAATCTGTATTTGATTTAATTAAAATTAGTTCTTGACGTAAATTCAAAATAATTTTTTGAAAATCTTCAACAGAACCAAGTAACATTTTTAATGGGATGCATGCACTAAAATTTCCCTCTGTATTAACGATAGCAGATGATTCGTTAGGAAACCATCCTGAATTTTTTAAACGTACGTTTTCATTCTTTGTGTAAGATGCATATCCTTTAATTGTTGAAGTTAATCCTGGTTTTCTAACTCTGTTTATTACAGCACTTTCATAACGTATGTCATCAAATAAAAATGCAATACCATTATTTACAAATTTTGCGCTTGATGCTGTTCCACCCGACTTAGTAAGTTTCCCTTCGACATATAAAAAAACTATTACTTGTTAGAGTGTAAATATTTTGTGTTTAAATAGGTATACGAATTTCATCATTATTATTTAAAGTGTAGCAGCATAAGGCTGATGAGTATGATATTCTGCATACGCAATCGAAACATCTAAATAAACTCGTTCGTTAACGTTTAATATATTAAAATTAATTTTTTCTTTTATATCTATAACTACACTTTACAAAAATATATCTTTTTAAAATATCTAAAACAAACTTAAATTTAAATTTATATAAATCTTATTTTCCTATGTCTTTACTTTCAATCCTAAGGAGCGAAGATAGTTTATATTTTCAGGTGTTAACTGGTGAAGATTCTTCACAGAACTGTCTTTATTACACGTTTTCATTTTATTTAAACATTTCTCATTTTGATTAGTAATGTGAGGTTCTATAATATTGTATCCAAATACCATATTAAATTTTCTTTAGGTGAAGTGTTATCGTTATCATTTATTTTCTAAAATTGATGAGATTACCATGTTGGCCTATTTTAAGAACAATTTCACTAATTTGACGAGTGTTGGTTGGTAGATATATAACATTAAAAGGATCTTTTAAAATTTTAAATCCAGGCGACACAGACGGACTAAAAGTATAAATTGTATGTACAGATTTTCCATTATTATATGAATTTGAAACAAGGTTGCATTCTACAAATATAGTGTTCACTTTTTGTATATCAATAGGATAATCAGATACATGTTTATGATTTTCATCGTGTTTCGCTTTGTAAATACTAGCAAACTTCCTATAAAATCTGGTTGATCAAAAAATATAACTCTATTACATTTTATCTCAGTATGCATAGTATTAATATTAGTTGATATATCTAAAACACCTTTTTCTCTTTCTTTCGCCATTGCTTATGGCATATTTCAAATATTTATGTATATCTCGTATTTCATAAGAACCTTCAGGAATTTCTATTATAAGTTTATCTTTCTCTGTTTGACCTGCGTAATAAAATTTATTGTTACTCTCATCAACGTTAGGAATTGAGTAATAAATATCTAAATTAATTAAACATAAAACATATTCTACATTTTCTTCTAAAATAATAGAAGCATAAATATTTGTGGAAAGCACTGAATTTCTTTCAGTAAATATAAATGTGTAGGACATACTCTCTCTTTGCCTTTACTATTATTAATGATGGGTTACATAAAAACACAACTATATATTTTAATTTATTTATTATATAAAAATGATAGACCACAATTGGAAGAACTATAGAATTGAAAATTATCATGGTTATATAAAATTTTACATTGACCATTAGAATTAAAATATTTTATTGCTTCTAAAGGAGGTCTATGGTTACCAAGACTATCAAAATATTCACGTTTTTCCATTTTTTTATAAGCTGTCCAGTGTGTTCCAGGCCCATCTTTATCATCTAATTATATCTGCCTCATATACATGTATCTTATTAGGAAAATTATTTATCATAAATACTTCTCTAAAATGTGGAATTTTTAACATTTTTACAGAATTTATTATGTCAACATTGCTCAATGGTCTTCTGGGCAATGCTATGGGGTTTTAAAATAATTTTTCTGGTTTTAATCCTGTTTTGTATGATCAAAAATATAATTCATTACCCATGGCTATGTCCATTGTTTGATTATGACGCTAAGCTTCTTTTAATTATTGGCTTGCAGATTTTGCATCATTTACCGCTTTTGCAATACCTGCCGCTATACCACTTAATTGCACCTAGAGGGCTTAATCCTGTAAGTATTGGAATTAAGGGTAAAAATCCTCCAGTCTTTGGTATTTTTATTACTCGGGCGGGTCTAATTTTACTTTTAATTCCTTTTACTGTTTTTAATGCTACCTTAATGGCACTGTCTATGTTTCCAGATCTATTTTTAAGAATTATTTTTTTATTTTATTCGTAGCTTGTTTAAAACTTATTGCTTTTCTCATCTTTGTATTTGCTTTACGTTTATTACGCATTCCTAATTTAACTTTGGTTTTCATAACTGTAGCTACTCCTAGCTGTCTCTTCCCCTAAAGGTGCATCTTTTGAAAAAATCTCTTAAAAGCCCCTTCAACTAAAATATTGTCAGTCTCGTGTCTTTTTTTAAAATTTTTATTTTTACTATATGTGATATCGTGATTTTTACAAAAATCATCTAACCCATTTATACCTTTGTCATCTCTTACTAAACGTTTTTCTAATTTAGTTCCGGGTCCACAATAATTGTATCCAGGGACGTGTAATTCAAAAGGTAATTTATTTATAGTACTGTTTAATAAACCTTTTCCTCCAACAACTGATGAAGAATGACTATTTGAAGGAATGAGCATAATCTATAAAGTTCTCGCTGTCTAGTTTACTATATACTAATTTTATTTTATCAATATACATCTATTTATAAACGTTATAGAGAAGACAATTGACAATTATTAAACAACTATTGATAATCATGATTTAATGGTTGAAAAAATAAATCAAAAGCATGGTGATTTATTACCTTCATCTATTAGATCTATTATAGTGGGACCGTCTAATTATGGGAAGACAAACTTATTAATTAATTAATATTTTAGCATGGGGCGCCATTGTGAAGTGGATTGTTTCTATCTTTGTCAAATTAAATTTAAAACACATATATAACGATCATGTAGGGTCTGGTATAAGTTACAATCAATTTAAAAATGTATGCACGATATGTTGAAACGAACCATATGAATTTTTAGTTATATTTAAAGATGAGCCAATGGGCTATAGTGGTAGATATAGAAAAGGATTTGATCATTTTATATACTTACAACATTACAAATTAAAATAAAGAATCAGTTTTCTATAATGCATGCGTCGGTATACATTAAAAAGATTTCTACACTTGTTCGTATCTATTCAAACCTATCTAATACCAGTTCAAGCCTGTTTAATACCTGTCTAACACCTGTTACACATCTGTTTGATATCTGTTCAAAGCTGTTACAATATCTGTTTATTTTTTTATCAAATTGTTAGTTAAAATGGATAATAAGAGTAAAGACGTTACAAAAGCCCTCATTAAAAAGAGAAATGTTATTAAGCGTAAATTACATATGTTAAAATATGGTGAAATTATAAAAGAAAAAAATGTTCGCCAATTACTAAACACTTAGAAACAATAAAATCTAAATTAGAACCTATTTCCAATATAACAAAAGAAATTAATGTAAATAAAATAAAATTTCCTTTAAATCTTCAGTGTTGAAACAAATTTGCACACCTGTTAAAATTAAATCATCCGCACCTGAGATATTACATTCTACACCGATTGCTGGATCAAGTTTTTTAAAAACCAATCCCCTAGCTCAAATTTCACACATAGAAGAAGATGAAGAAGCGCAATCATATACTGATATAATTCCACAAAAGTTGGAAAAAATAAATGAAGAATCTTTTAGAGAATGTTTGGAATAATATGATATCTGATACAACTACTAAACAGTTTGATCGTAAATATGGAGTTAGACATGATACTGAAACAGAAAAATTTTTAATTGGTGACTGTAATGAACATTGATGGTACAAGATCTACTTGTAAAAGGAAAAAGAATAAGGGACTTTATGAATTACTTTTTAAGAAAGACCTTTTAAATTATACAAAACAAGATGAAAAAAATTATATTGAAATTGTTACTAAAACAAATGCTCATAAAAGGTACTACAGAGCATCAGAGCAAACGTCGGGTAGTAAATTACTGAAATATAAAAGAATAATATCAAAAATAGGAAAAGTCATGCGTATGGAAGTAACCAATAATAAAATTGTACATTGGAGTGATCCAAATGAACTTGTTAATAGGCTACGATTGTTAATTGCATCTCAAACCATAGGCAATACAGGTCATATAAACGAAATAAATTCCATTATCGAAGAATTACTCGAGGCAGGTTTAATTGAATAGTATGTATGCACATAAATTTGGATACAGGCACCCTACTAGTAACATAGATATGGGTGATAGCAAGATTATAAATGTAGCAGAACCTGAAGAGAACAAAGATGTGACTACTAAAAATTACAATTGATAAACATATTCTAAAAATAAGTGATAAACGTATAGGAATAATTTGCATTTGAAGGAAATACTTTAAACAGTAGTAAATTTATACTAATAAATATTAAGAAACCAATGTATTCATTTCCATTCAAATTTGCTACTGTGTTAAACAAAAATATTAATAATAAATTAGTTTTTATAGAAATCAATCAAGAACAGTATACACCTAATACAATCTTGAGAAAAAGTATTAAATTAAATGATAGCATAATTTTCTCAAAACAATCATTACCCGTCGACAATAATCTTTATTGTGATATAATTTTCAAAAATGTTTGCGTCTAAAGTAAAAAGAGAAATAGTAGATGAATTACATAAGCCTGCAAGGATTAATTTTAAGAGACGAAGAGTTTTAGTTAGATTATTGGCTGATTTATTTCAGGCAGACCTTATTGAGATGTTATCTTATTCAAAAATAAATAAAGGATATAAATATATACTTGTAGTTATCAATTCTTTTTCTAAATACGTTTGGGCGGTTCTTGTTAAAAGTAAATCTGCTTCTGACGTAACTAATGCAATGAATAAGGTTTTAGGAGAACAAGTACCAAATAATTTATAAACAGATGAAGGACGTGATTTTTATAACAGATATTTTAAAAAAATAATGACAAAATTCAATATAAATCATTACAGTGTGTTTAGTAATAAAAAGCATGCATAGTTGAACGAGTTAATAGAACTTTAGAAAATACGATGTGGAAAGAATTTAATATTCAAGAAAATTATAAATGGTTAGACATGTTAGATCTTGTTATAAGATATATAATAATAAAAAAATACCGAACTATAGGAATCTCAAGTAAATAAAAAAAAATGAACAATATTTATTAAACACTAATAATAACATAAAACTTGAAAATAAAATAAACAAATTTAAAATAGGAGATTATGTGCGTATAAGTAAAAAGAGAGAAGTATTTGATAAATCTTATACAACGAATTAGTCACCTGAAAAAAGTACAATTAATCAACCCCACCACTTACATTTTACGAGACCAGAATATGGCAGAAATAATAATAATAATAATAATAATAATAATAATAATAATAATAATAATAATAATAATAATAATAATAATAATAATAATAATAATAATAATAATAATAATAATAATAATAATAATAATAATAATAATAATAATAATAATAATAATAATAATAATAATAATAATAATAATAATAATAATAATAATAATAATAATAATAATAATAATAATAATAATAATAATAATAATAATAATAATAATAATAATAATAATAATAATAATAATAATAATAATAATAATAATAATAATAATAATAATAATAATAATAATAATAATAATAATAATAATAATAATAATAATAATAATAATAATAATAATAATAATAATAATAATAATAATAATAATAATAATAATAATAATAATAATAATAATAATAATAATAATAATAATAATAATAATAATAATAATAATAATAATAATAATAATAATAATAATAATAATAATAATAATAATAATAATAATAATAATAATAATAATAATAATAATAATAATAATAATAATAATAATAATAATAATAATAATAATAATAATAATAATAATAATAATAATAATAATAATAATAATAATAATAATAATAATAATAATAATAATAATAATAATAATAATAATAATAATAATAATAATAATAATAATAATAATAATAATAATAATAATAATAATAATAATAATAATAATAATAATAATAATAATAATAATAATAATAATAATAATAATAATAATAATAATAATAATAATAATAATAATAATAATAATAATAATAATAATAATAATAATAATAATAATAATAATAATAATAATAATAATAATAATAATAATAATAATAATAATAATAATAATAATAATAATAATAATAATAATAATAATAATAATAATAATAATAATAATAATAATAATAATAATAATAATAATAATAATAATAATAATAATAATAATAATAATAATAATAATAATAATAATAATAATAATAATAATAATAATAATAATAATAATAATAATAATAATAATAATAATAATAATGATAATAATGATAATAATAATAATAATAATAATAATAATAATAATAATAATAATAATAATAATAATAATAATAATAATAATAATAATAATAATAATAATAATAATAATAATAATAATAATAATAATAATAATAATAATAATAATAATAATAATAATAATAATAATAATAATAATAATAATAATAATAATAATAATAATAATAATAATAATAATAATAATAATAATAATAATAATAATAATAATAATAATAATAATAATAATAATAATAATAATAATAATAGTAATAATAATAATAATAATAATAATAATAATAATAATAATAATAATAATAATAATAATAATAATAATAATAATAATAATAATAGTAATAATAATAATAATAATAATAATAATAATAATAATAATAATAATAATAATAATAATAATAATAATAATAACTTCCACCACCTAGATGCCGGAGAGTCGTACACCTATTTGGGTGTCCCACAGCGGGGCACTCATGAGGTGGCAATGGTGAAAAACGCTCTCCGCGGCAGGTATCGGCACCGCCTCCGACAAATCTGGTCTTCGGAGCTGTCGGGTAAAAACAAGGTGAGTGCCACTAATATGCTTGCCGTTCCGATCCTTCTCTACTCCTTTGGAGTAGTGAAATGGACACAAGAAGAGCTGAGGCAACTCGATGTAGGGACCCGCAAAATGATGCATCTCCATCAGAGTTTGCATCCAAGATCGTCCGTTTCGCGGTTATACTTCCCAAGAAATCGGGGAGGCCGTGGACTCTTGAGTTTGGAGTGTCTCCAGGGCAGAGTGGTTTTGGAGGAAGCCTGTAAAATCATCAGGAGCTCGGATCCCCTTCTCTGCATGGTCCAAGACCATGAAGCAGCAGGGATAGGAGCATTTGTATATAAGGCAGCGAGAAGAGCAGCCAATGAACTTGGTCTCGTGTTCGATACTGAGCGGGAAAATCCAGACTCTGTCACCGAGTGGGACCCTGCTCAGTTAAAAGCCCAAATTAAAGCTGCAGAGACGCGTCATCTTCTGCAGCTACATAAGGATAAGCCAATGCATGGTCTCTTCTACCGTCATCTAGAGGGGCTTGGCTTATCTGAAAAGCTGACCTTCGCTTTTTTGAGGTCAGCGGGGCTGAACTCTGAGACCGAGGGGTTCATAATGGCTTGCCAAGATGGTGTAATTAATACTCTCGTCTATCGTAGTCGTGTCTTGGGTATCGAGGTTCCTGATACCAGATGCAGGGCCTGCCGCCAGGCGCCAGAGACGCTTATGCATCTCCTGTCGGCCTGTCCGGTATATGCGGCCACAGCGTATATCCAAAGACACGATTCAGCCTTACGGGTGTTGTATTATCATTTACGACACTCGTATGAGATAGACGAGACGCCAGTGCTGCCTTATGCTCCGGGGGATATAGAATCCGTTGTGGGGAATGAGAAGTGTCGAATTTATTGGAACTATTCATTCCCCACCCTCAGGCAAATTCAAGCCAATAAGCCTGATGTAGTCCTCCTCGACCACCAACTTAGGACGATGTTTGTGATTGAGTTCTCGGCTCCCGCAGAGAACAACATCGTCCTAAAAGAGGAGGAAAAACGGAGGAAGTATCGAGATCTTCTCTCCGAGCTCCGCAGGCTGTATCCAGACCACTCTGTTAAGATTGTGGTGCTCATTATAGGCGTCCTGGGTGGAATGAGACATACGTTGCTTTCTGAGTTAAAGATCATACCGGCTTGCCGAAATTCGGCAGAGATCTTAGCCGGCAGAATGCAGAAGGCAATCGTCCTTGGTTCGCTACGTCTACTCAGAACGCACGATTTACGGGCGCAATGATTACTGACTCCACGGAGTGGAGAGTGGTCATTGCTTGACTATTCAGAACATCTCCGAATGTGTCGGAGCTTCGGAAGGTGTTACTGGAAAAAAAAAAAAAAAAAAAAAAAAAAAAAAAATAATAATAATAATAATAATAATAATAATAATAATAATAATAATAATAATAATAATAATAATAATAATAATAATAATAATAATAATAATAATAATAATAATAATAATAATAATAATAATAATAATAATAATAATAATAATAATAATAATAATAATAATAATAATAATAATAATAATAATAATAATAATAATAATAATAATAATAATAATAATAATAATAATAATAATAATAATAATAATAATAATAATAATAATAATAATAATAATAATAATAATAATAATAATAATAATAATAATAATAATAATAATAATAATAATAATAATAATAATAATAATAATAATAATAATAATAATAATAATAATAATAATAATAATAATAATAATAATAATAATAATAATAATAATAATAATAATAATAATAATAATAATAATAATAATAATAATAATAATAATAATAATAATAATAATAATAATAATAATAATAATAATAATAATAATAATAATAATAATAATAATAATAATAATAATAATAATAATAATAATAATAATAATAATAATAATAATAATAATAATAATAATAATAATAATAATAATAATAATAATAATAATAATAATAATAATAATAAGAGGAGGAGAAAGTAGTGATAATACCTATAATCATTGGCAGTACAGGGGAAATCCCAAAAACATTCCACCTAGCTATGGAACAGCTTAATATACCCAAAAATACTTACCTGGCGCTTCAGAAATCGGTACTCCTAAGTACCTGTCACATTGTAAGGAAATTTCTTTCTACACAGCATCCATTTTCGAATAATACTGAACACCAATAGAATGAAGATGAGACTTGGCAATGCCCGTCCATCTTTGTAATACCTTTAAAAAGTGAAAAATTGAAAATAATAATAATAATAATAATAATAATAATAATAATAATAATAATAGCAGGAGGGGTCATCCATCATCTACGACCTTTGGTGAGTAGCGACACCACTTACTCTAGCTGGGGGTGTAAAATCGGACCGGCAGCACTGCGCACCCGGGAGGGATGAGCTAGTTTTTTCCTCTGGTGCCGGTTCCAAATGCCAGGAGAGAGGGCCTTCACAATCGACCCCATTCGGATGGGGGTCATGGGCAAGGTGGTGGGGCCCAACCGGACGGATTGCCCGTTGACGACCAAGGCCATGAAAATGGAAGTTTTGAGTGGACCGATGAGCTAAGGGACGATCTTCTGGTCTGTTATGAAAGCAGCGAGCCCGGGCAAAGAGGATACATGGCGCTGATGTATGCTCGGTGGTGCGACATGCACCCCGAAGGCCGCGCCCTCACCGCACAAAATCTGCGGGATTATGTATCCTACCTTCGTCGCAGAGGCTATGAGAGGCGTCCTCATCTAAGGGTGAACAAAGTCGCTGAAGAGCCACGGAATGATCCCGCAGAGGCGCCGCGCTTCATTCCCCGAGAACAGGACGGCCTGAGCACCCGTCGGGGGTTGCCTTTTATAAAACCCCCGAAGCCCGCAGATCTGGCCCGAGTGGATACTGCGCTCCGTGAGGATCTCCCAGAAGAGGCTGACATCTGGCGCGTCAATTGCGCTGTGTACGAAGCCGCTGAACTGCTGACTCGGGTGGAGAGAGGGCGTGAAAATGCCGTTTCTCCACTGGAGAGAGCACGGCGGCGAGTGCACAAGATGGAGGCTAAGATCCGGTCGGCGAGGCAACACGCGTCCCGTATCCAATGTGTGATGGACTATCTGGAAGCCAATAGGGCTTTCACACCTAAGGTGAGACGCATCGCTACTTTCCTTAGGCGGGTCCATCATACCCTGAATCGGGTGGTGCTGCTCACCATCAAGCAGCATTCTCTCGACAGGATACGGATACTAGTGGCTGCGAAAAAGTCACTAGTGAGGCGGTCGAGAAGGTTGGAGCAAAATAATTTGTTCCGTGTAAGGCCTTCTCGACTTTTTGAACAGCCTCAGCGTGTTGCGGACAATCCGCCGACTGTAGATCGGGTAGAAGCCTTCTGGAGAGATCTTTATGGCCGCAGGATTCCACTTGATAGAGACACTCCAGCCCTGGCACACTTCGAGGCCTTTTGTCAAAGGCTTCGAGAGCCACAAGAGGTGTGCCCACCGATAACCCCGGATGAAGTTCGGAGATCATTTATTAGATCGAAGAACTTCGCTGCTCCTGGTCCCGATGGCATCAGCAACTTCTGGTGGAAAAAATTCACCAGTGTCCACCGCCATTTGGCCAGAATATTCACGTTCTGGCTAAATGGAGAGCAGCAAATTCCGGCGTGGTTTGTCGAGGGGAGAACCGTGCTTATCCCTAAGAGCGGAGATTTGTCCCAGCCAAAGAACTACCGTCCAATAACCTGCCTGAATGCGTGTTACAAGGTGTTTACTCGCATCTTGTACGCGCGTGTGCTCCACGCAGTGAACCCGGTTTATCAACGGATGTACGAGCAGCGAGGGTCCAAGAGGGGTGTGGCTGGCTGTAAGGAGAACCTGCTCATCTACAGATGTATTACGCAGGACTCCGTGCAGTACAAGCGGAACCTCTCAATGGCTTGGATAGATTACCGCAAGGCATTTGATATGACATCACATGAGTTAATAATCCACTTGCTCCAATGCCTTGCGGTGGCCGACCCCATAGTGAGGTGTATTGAACAACTCATGCCGCTCTGGAGGACCCGCTTTACCATAACATCGGCTAATGCAAGGGTCCAGACAGAGCCGGTTTTGTTCAGGAGGGGAGCGTTCCAGGGAGATTCTCTGAGTCCCCTCTTGTTTTGCATCTCACTGCTGCCATTATCCGTTGCACTTCGTCGTACCCGGGGTTACAACTGCGGTACCCCAGGAGACCGGAGGCATAAGGTCACCCATTTGTTCTATATGGATGACCTTAAACTCTATGCTCCCGGAGAGAGGGATTTAAATCAGTCCCTCAGAGTGGTACAGGAGTACACGCAGGCGGTTGGGTTGGAGTTCGGGCTGGACAAATGTGCACTGGTTCATCTCAAGAGAGGACGATGCGGTGCATACGGAGAGGACGCCCAGCTCAGTGTCCCACAGCGGGGAACTCATGAGGTGGCAACGGTGAAAAACGCTCTCCGCGGCAGGTATCGGCACCGCCTCCGACAAATCTGGTCTTCGGAGCTGTCGGGTAAGAACAAGGTAAGTGCCACAAATATGCTTGCTGTTCCGATCCTTCTCTACTCCTTTGGAGTAGTGAAATGGACACAAGAAGAGCTGAGGCAACTCGATGTAGGGACCCGCAAAATGATGCATCTCCATCGGAATTTGCATCCAAGATCGTCCGTTCCGCGGTTATACTGCCCAAGAAATCGGGGAGGCCGTGAACTCTTGAGTTTGGAGTGTCTCCAGGGCAGAGTGGTTTTGGAGGAGGCCTGTAAAGTCATCAGGAGCTCGGATCCCTTCTCTGCATGGTCCAAGACCATGAAGCAGCAGGTATAGGAGCGTTTATATTGTGACGTACTTTCGAGGTTCGGTCGCAGATGCCGAACTAGTACAACCACTTTAATCAGTCCGGGTTCACTCGGTGGAGAAGTTATGTCCAAGGTTCAGGAATATTACAAGACTCGGTAATGAAAATAAAATATTTATTTCATAAAATAAAATGTCACCCTGTAAACAAATAATACTAATAATAATTCCCCAACAAAATAAAATAGGTCCTGAAATAATAATACAAAATAGTAAATTAACAAAGAGGGCGGTAAGGAATGTACGGTGCAGACGCTGAGTGTCGCGGAAAGAGCCTGCTAAACACCCAGTGTCGAAGACCACGGAGACGACGTCGAGTACCGCGGAATAATACCTGCTAAATACTCGGAGTCGACGGAATACGGGTTAGACCTCGAGCGCCGCGGAGAGGGCCTGCTAAACGCTCGGAGTCGACGGAAGGCGGAATACGGGCAAGACCTGGAGCGCCGCGGAGATTGCCTGCTAAACGCTCAGGATACCCAGAGGAAGGTAGGGTGCCGCGGAAGTTACCTACTAAACACCCTGGGGTAGAAGAGGGTTGAGTGCCGCGGAAAGAGCCTGCTAAGCACTCTGGGGTAGAGGAAGGTTGAGTGCCGCGGAGAGAGCCTGCTAAGTACTACTGGTAAAGGCAATTTCGCCGGCTTTTATACAGAACGACGGGTAGTGTCGTGTGCAAAAATCGCGATACGCTAAGCAATTTCAGGTACCGCGTGCGCCAAACAATTAAAGTACAGTGTGAGCAAAATAAAATAAAATAGGTTCGTTACATTCCCCCCTCTCTTCGTAAAAAAAAAAACATTATTTTTTTTCTAGCCTATCACAACTTAACATTAACTAACAGTATAAACTATTAACGGAAAATATATACAGAAAAATTATCACATCATGTTAGTCTGGTAATTCCTAACACGGAGGATTCCTCCTCTTGCCGTGGAACAGCCAGCCATTTCGCCCCTTCCGGGGTGATCAGACGCAGCCGATATCGCTGGTGTCCAGGAATGCCTGGCGGTCTTAGTCTCCACCTCGGAATACGAACAGGCAGTGTTCCTTGAGGTGGCGTCGGTGGCTTTGCTGGCGAAGGTATCCACCGCCCAGGAGTAACTGGTAGTGGTGTGGCCGGTAGCGGACTCACTAGGGGTGGTGGTGGTGTCACCGGGCTAGGCGTGTCGGGTAGTGGGGATGCATACAACTGCAACACCTCCGGACTGTGGCCAAACAGTTCCAACAAGCGAATATTGGTTGGCGTCTTTGGCTCCATGTCTGTAACAAAAGATAACTTAATGCGCTGGTTTAAGATCTTTGATGTGGATTCGTCTAAATTTACGCCCCGTCTGCTCATTCTTTAGATCGAATACCACCGGTGACCATACTTTGGTGATCAAGTATGGACCAGAATATTTCGGTGCTAATTTAGCGGCAAATCCTCGTACAGCGGAGGATAAAACATGCTCTCTCTTCATGACTCGGTCACCTAAGTGGCAGGTCCATTCTCTTCGACGTAAGTCGTAGTGCTTTTTCTGTGAACTAAAAGCTCGTCCCAAATTAATTCGTACGAGTTCGAATACGTCTCTCAGCTGGTTCAAACGATGGGAACGTTCTCTTATACTGGCTTCATTTTCATTCACAGGTTCCTCTGTTTGGACTTCTCGGAAAATACTCTTTGGCACCTCTAATTCTCGTCCGAAATTGAGGTACGCCGGTGAGAATCCGGTGGATTCATGACGTGCAGTATTGATGGCTAACATAAAATCAGGCAAATATCGGTCCCATTTTCTTTGGTCATTTTCACAAAACTGTGCAATCATAGTCTCTATGACTTTATTTGCTCTTTCGACAGGATTTGTTTGCGGTGTATACGGCGGAGAAAATAGTTGGCGGATTCCAAAGTCGGTTAAGAACTTACGCATTTCACGGTTTTTATATTGTACCCCGTTATCTGAAATTAACACCCTCGGACATCCAAATCGAGCGATAATCCTTTCGTGCAAGGTTCTGCTTACTGCAGCGGAGGTAGCTTTTCGTAACGGCTGGAATTCTATCCATTTAGTGAACTGGTCCTGAAAAACTACAATATATCGGTTTCCAGATGTAGAACGGGGTAAAGGGCCAATTAGATCGGTACTAACAGTGTGCCAAGGTCCTCCTTGAGGACGTGGTTGCATTTTCCCTGGTGGTTGTAACTGTGAATATTTATATTGCTGACATATCGGACATCGTCGGACATAGTTAGCAATTTCTCGGAACATCCCAGGCCAATAGTAATGTCTTGAGCAATAGTCTTGGCAACGCCTAAATGTCCAGCGGTCGGTTGATCATGGCCTTCTTGCAAAATCTCACATCGTCTTGGTGTAGGAATACACAGTTTCCAAGGATCAGCCAGTTCAGGTTCTGTGAAATCATATCTGTCGAAGAAGTGTCTGTATAGTTTGCCCTCTTTTATACAGTAATCGGAATTTTTGTCAGGATCTTGTTCAACCTCTTGAAATTTTCTTGTATACCAGGGGCATAAGATAATATCTTCTATGACATGAATTTCGGTATTCCTAATTTCGGGAATTGGATGTCTGGATAAAGCATCAGCCACTCGATTAAGTACTCCGGGTTTGTATCTGATCTCAAAATCGAACTGCTGAAGAGCTATTATCCATCGAGCTAAACGACCGGTCGGATGTTGTAAATTCTGTAGCCATTTTAAGGACTGGTGATCGGTCTCGACTATAAAATGATAGCCCTCCAAATATTATCTCATTTTCTGAATTCCCCAAAATATAGCCAGGCACTCTTTCTCGGTAGTGGAGTAGTTTTTCTCCGGTGGGGTTAAGGTTCGGCTGGCATAACAAATGATGTGGTCTTGTCCTTCCAAATTTTGTATTAGAGCGGCCCCTAAGCCTTGATCGGATGCATCAGTTTGCAGTACAAAGAGTTTTGTAAAATCGGGACAAGCTAGGACTGGTGCTTCAGTGAGTTTGACTTTTAAGGAATTAAAAGCTTCTTCTTGCTTGTCGGTCCAGTTCCATTTTATTCCCTTTTTGAGAAGCTTTGTCAACGGGGTGGTAATGGCGGAGAATCCCGGTACAAATTTCCGATACCAGGAGGCAACTCCTAAAAACCTTCTCAAACCTCGCACATTGGTAGGAGTTGGAATTTCTTTTATAGCGGCTACTTTTTCGGGGTCGGTTGTGATACCATTTTCACCGACTAAATGTCCTAAGTACTTAAGAGTTCTTTGAAAAAATTTACATTTTTCTGGGTTCGGTTTAAGTCTGGCTTCTTTTAGCCTACGGAAAACTTCTTTAAGATTGGCCATATGTTCTTGATAGTCTTTTCCTAAGACTATAATGTCGTCCAGATATGCGAACGCTTTTGCATGCATGTCGGGTCCCAAGACCTTATCCAATATCCTTTGGAAGGTAGCTGGAGCGGAATGTAGGCCAAAAGGCATTACCACAAATTCGAATAATCCCTTATTCGGAACGGTGAAAGCAGTTAACGGGCGGCTTTCCGGTGATAAGGGAATTTGCCAGTATCCCTGTTTTAGATCAATACTGGAAAATAAATTCGCCTCTTTTAGTCTACTCAATATGTCATTGATCATGGACAGCGGATATGCATCTTTTATAGAAACTTCGTTTAACTTACGAAAATCTATACAGAAGCGGCGTTTGCCATTTTTTTTTTCGGCCAAAACAATTGGGGAGCTCCACGGACTAGAAGACGGTTGTATAATCCCATCGGCAAGCATTGTTTCTATCTCGTCATCAATAATTTTCTGCATTGCAGGATTTCTAGGACGGTATCTCTGCTTTATAGGAGTCGAATCCTTTAACCGAATAACATGCTCAGCCATGTTCGTGTAGCCATCGATCTCTCGAAATGTTGTAAATTCTTTTTCTATGAAATCGGCAACTTCTTTTTGCTGAAGTTCGGTTAAACATGAAGATGGAGGGGTAATCGGTTCTATGGTTAGCGTAGGATATACCCTATCTGTCTTAGGGTTTATAGTAATCTGTTTTGTTCCTATCTCGATGGTGCAATTATATTCGGTGAGAAAATCCATTCCCAATACACAGTCTACGGTCAGTGACGGCATGAGCAGAAAATTAGCGGCTACATTCGTTGACAGCAGTAGTCCTTGAATGTTATATTACTCGGTAATGTTGACCAAAGTTCCATTGGCTAATTCTGCTTGCATTTCTTGTTTCGCTGTAGTCGGTACATTTCCCATCTGTTTGCAATATTCTGCAACCACGGGACTAATGTAGGATCTTACTGACCCTGTATCTACTAAAGCAGTAAAAGATCGGTGATAAAGGTCAATGTTTAATCGGATGCGGTTATTGGACCAGTTACTTGTATTAGTACTAGTCAACGGTATGTAATTCGGCGGTGATTCGGAGGCCTCTGCTGTCGGGCGCTGGTTTGGCCTCGCTGAGTTCCAGTCGACGGCGTTTTCCTGTGTTGGTTGGCTCTGATTGACACACCGGCAGTGTCTAGTCTGTACTCCTTCTCGTCCACATCGAGAACAGAATAAACGGAACGGTCCTCGGCATGTAAATCTCGTTTGTCCTGTAACTCCACATCTCCAACAAATAATGTTCGCATTCTGTCTAAGTGTTGTTTGCGAATGGCTATTTGTCTGGTGGTTAGGGCGAGAATTCGGTTTGACAGTTCTACTGGATTGTGAATCTGCAATACCAGCATATCGGATTGGTTCGGCCACTTTTCTTGGTTTATTCTCTTTTTCTCGATCTTTTTGCAGTTGTTCGTACTCGTAGGTTTGTTGTACTAAATCGGAAATTGTTTTTACTTGGGTTCTTCGGATATATTGCCGGTATTCGGCCCGCAACCGCTTATATATGCAAGTGACTTCTCGTTCCGCAGAAAATCCCCCATGTCGTCTTATCATGGTCTGCATTTCTAAAATAAAATTGCGGGCAGTTTCGTATCTATCTTGATATTTAGAACTTATCATTTCTTCTAAATTGTTAAGGTATTCGGCCGGATAAAAGAAGGTTTTAAAATCTTCCACAAAGTCATCACAAGTCCCCCAGTTATGTTTGTAATTCATATACCACTGGTATGCTTTTCCCTGAAGCAACCCTGGTAAAGTTTTTAGCAACTGTGCATCGGTAATCTCATATTCGTGCTGCATCTGCTCTAGTCTTTCTAGAAATGATATTGGATCTGTCTTGCCATCAAATACAATGTTCAGTTTCCGTATTTGATTTAACAGTTCGAAACCTGATGTTCTTGGTGTTTCGGGAACCGATCTGGTTGGTACGGTCGCTCTGCGGGTACTCCCTGACGTAGGAACCTAACTAAGCGTCGTCGCATCTCGTCTACTGTGCCACCGGTTCCTAACTTGAAACGCTCAAGCTCGGCTGTCAATGCTTCTTTATTTAGTTTGTACACCCATCCGACCCTAGGATCAATGACTTCAAGGCCAGCGGCGGCTTCTTCAGAGTCAGAAGGCATTTTGAAGTAAAACTTGCAGGACGGATTTCAAAGTTCCTCTACTTTCAAATCCTCACTTCAGATTTCGAGAATTATTCTCGGCAAACGTTTTTGACTCAAAATCTCGGTCGATAACAGTCGGATCAGGTCGGCAATAGTCGGAAACGCTTCCTCGGGTCGAATTATGTTGAAAACGATACCCCACTTGACTTCGGGTGTCTTCGGAAATGTTCGGTTAAATTCGGTTTTTTCGAGAAAATGGCGGATTCGCGGTCTAGATGTCCACAGTAATCTTTCTGGTGGATTAAAACGATGATACTACGGTCCTTTCTCTTTTATCTCTCCTCTCACAGTTTTGGGTACTACGGTTTCGGTTCCAGTCTTGGTTTTTTTTTTCCTCCCTGCTCTTCTGGTCCCTGCTCTTCCGGTCCCTGCTCTTCCGGTCCCTGCTCTTCAAGTCCCTGCTCGGGCGCCAAAATTATGTGACGTACTTTCGAGGTTCGGTCGCAGATGCCGAACTAGTACAACCACTTTAATCAGTCCGGGTTCACTCGGTGGAGAAGTTATGTCCAAGGTTCAGGAATATTACAAGACTCGGTAATGAAAATAAAATATTTATTTCATAAAATAAAATGTCACCCTGTAAACAAATAATACTAATAATAATTCCCCAACAAAACAAAATAGGTCCTGAAATAATAATACAAAATAGTAAATTAACAAAGAGGGCGGTAAGGAATGTACGGTGCAGACGCTGAGTGTCGCGGAAAGAGCCTGCTAAACACCCAGTGTCAAAGACCACGGAGACGACGTCGAGTACCGCGGAATAATACCTGCTAAATACTCGGAGTCGACGGAATACGGGTTAGACCTCGAGCGCCGCGAAGAGGGCCTGCTAAACGCTCGGAGTCGACGGAAGGCTTAATACGGGCAAGACCTGGAGCGCCGCGGAGATTACCTGCTAAACGCTCAGGATACCCAGAGGAAGGTAGGGTGCCGCGGAAGTTACCTACTAAACACCCTGGGGTAGAAGAGGGTTGAGTGCCGCGGAAAGAGCCTGCTAAGCACTACTGGTAAAGGCAATTTCGCCGACTTTTATACAGAACGGCGGGTAGTGTCGTGTGCAAAAATCGCGATACGCTAAGCAATTTCAGGTACCGCGTGCGCCAAACAATTAAAGTACAGTGTGAGCAAAATAAAATAAAATAGGTTCGTTACAATATATAAGGCAGCGAGAAGAGCAGCCAATGAACTTGGTCTCGTGTTCGATACTGAGCGGGAAAATCCAGACTCTGTCACTGAGTGGGACCCTGCTCAGTTAAAAGCCCAAATTAAAGTTGCAGAAACGGGTCATCTTCTGCAGCTACATAAGGATAAGCCAATGCATGGCCTCTTCTACCGCCATCTAGAGGGGCTTGGCTTATCTGAAAAGCTGACCTTCGCTATTTTTGAGGTCAGCGGGACTGAACTCTGAGACAGAGGGGTTCATAATGGCTTGCCAAGATGGTGTAATTAACACTCTCGTCTATCGTAATCGTGTCTTGGGTATCGAGGTTCCTGATACCAGCTGCAGGGCCTGCCGCCAGGCGCCGGAAACGCTTATGCATCTCCTGTCGGCCTGTCCGGTATATGCGGCCACAGCTTACGTCCAAAAACACGATTCAGCCTTACGGGTGTTGTATTATCATTTACGACACTCGTATGAGATAGACGAGACGCCAGTGCTGCCTTATGCTCCGGGGAATATAGAATCCGTTGTGGGGAATGAGAAGTGCCGAATTTATTCATTCCCCACCCTCAGGCAAATTCAAGCCAATAAGCCTGATGTAGTCCTCCTCGACCACCAACTTAGGACGATGTTTGTGATTGAGTTCTCGGCTCCCGCAGAGAACAATATCGTCCTAAAAGAGGAGGAAAAACGGAGGAAGTATCGAGATCTTCTCTCCGAGCTCCGCATGCTGTATCCAGACCACTCTGTTAAGATTGTGGTGCTCATTATAGGCGTCCTGGGTGGAATGAGACATACGTTGCTTTCTGACTTAAAGATCATACCGGCTTGCCGAAATTCGGCAGAGATCTTAGCCGGCAGAATGCAGAAGGCAATCGTCCTTGGTTCGCTACGTCTGCTCAGAACGCACGATTTACGGGCGCAATGATTACTGACTCCACGGAGTGGAGAGTGGTCATTGCTCGACTCTTCAGAACATCTCCGAATGTGTCGGAGCTTCGGAAGGTGTTACTGAAAAAAAAAAATAAAAAAAAAATAATAAAAAATAATACACTACAAAGGATTAACAGCAGTCCGCGCCACACCCTGACGAAGGACTCCAGGGTGGTGGTGAAAAAGAGAATAATAATAATAATAATAATAATAATAATAATAATAATAATAATAATAATAATAATAATAATAACAATAATAATAATAATATTAATAATAATAATAATAATAATAATAATAATAATAATAATAATAATAATAATAATAATAATAATAATAATAATAATAATAATAATAATAATAAAAATAATAATAATAATAATAATAATAATAATAATAATAATAATAATAATATCTCTACCCCTCATACTAATCACAAAGATTAGCCCAAAAGTCGAAGACTTGTGCAGGAGAGGGGGCGGCATATTATTATTAAGTAGGCCGCATTTGCGCCCAGGAACGACTTACGTTGGTAGGTCCTAATCACCATTCAGTGCAGGAATGAGGGAAACCTGGAAAACTTCATTTATTAGGGGGGTAGTCAAACGATAACCGGTATCAATCTCTCACATTGACCTAAGCCAACATTCTTCCACCCTACCATACCCGCAGAGAGGATGCCAATCCTCTCCACGAATATAGCTTATATACGGTCTACCGGCTGCGGGGGTCGAACCCACAGCGATATAGTTATCTCGATTCAAGTACTGACGCCTTAAACCGCGCAACCACTGACCAATCAGAAATAAAAGAAGGATTCTATGAAATGGAACTTCAAAAAGTTAAATATCCTAATATTTTATTAATTGAAAAGCTGTTAAAACGTAAATCAAATAAAGTGTTTGTTAAGTGGCTTGGATTTGATAACATAAGACAAAACCAATGCAGAATAAAATACTTAAATTTGTATTAGACTCAGAAATAAATTTTGTTTCAAAATACAGTGGTCTATTTTTTCAAAGTAAGATAATAAGTTATTTTAGAAAAACCTTATAATTTTTCATCCAATTAGTTTTATCACTTGTTTTGTAGCTGTACATGGATATACTTATCATCTCCCAAAGTCATTTAATTAAGCTTTATTTATTACCCAATTTGTTTAGAAATGTATTAGTGACGTCAACTATAATTGAAAAATACTGAGCTCAACAAATATATAAATACCAAACGAGAAATTTAAAATCTACACATTACTTATCCAACCAAAATGAGTATCACCACGCAAAATCTAAAAGAAGAATCATGGGATAATGATAATTATCCCACGTATATTCCGTTAAAAATTATAGAACAAAAATTTATAATACGGACGCTGTATCCTGTTATTAACAAATCTAAAAAGGCGAAGAGGGCCTTTAAAATTACGGAGAGAGAGCCAAGAAAGAGAAAGGGAGGAAAATGAAAAATTGAAGATAGAAAAAGGAAGAAACACACCTTTGTAATTATTAATATTAGATTTTATATATTTAATTATGTTATTGTATATTTTAATTGAAAATAAAACCAAGCAATATATATATATATATATATATATATATATATATATATATATATATATATATATATATATATATATATATATATATTGTAATGAACACTTATAAAAATTTGATATATAAAAAGGGATAATCATTGCACATGAGTACAATTTTGAAGGAAGTGGACAGTGTAGAATAAATACGATAAATAATTATAAATAATTATTTAGTAAAAGTCTAAAGGTTAGTAAAACAACATGTCAACATAAAAATAATAAAATATAAAAAAAGAAAATTTGTTAAATCTAGTTTATAATTAGTAGATTCAGGTGAAGTGTATTAAAAAAAACTCTATGTGAGATAGTGCGCACGTTGCATAGGAACGAAAATAAACAAAAGGTTGTTTATTTTGAAATAAGGAATGCCAGAATTTTGAGAGAAGAGAAGAAAATTGTATAAGAATTATAAGAAATATTCAGTACCTGAGTCAACAAAGTTAACCTATAAGCAAAATAAACATTGTTTTATTGAAATCCAATCCACCAGAGCGAAGAAAGCTGCATTGAGGGGTATATCCACTATTTGTCATGGCACAGGAGACATAAGCAAGAAAGCTACATAAAAAGGTGCTAAACTTTAGTAATAATCTAGTACAAGGCCGAGAATGGGACATACTGAGCATTTGCAAGGCTGGTGAAGACGAAGTTTGACAGTTCGGAGGCTTAAGAGGCGCGAAATTAAAAAAGAACAGCAGTGAGCAGTCCTACAAGGTAGCTGCAGACGAGGACGAACATCTAAGGACATTCACAGACGAGAAATCAAAACTAAATTGGAAGGTAAACTATTAGACTGTTTTTGTTAGTGTTTACAAAACTCATTGAAGGAACATTAAAACAGAGTTATACAGATTTTGTAATTACTAATAATAATGTGTTAAATAATAACGTAGAGTAATTTTAAATAATTTAAAAAAATATTGGAAGGTATCTATCTATAATAAAAATTTATCTTAGACTGATATCTACTCATATCATATAATATTTTTTTTACAAACCACAAACTTCACTAAACCGCTCCTGAGAGAAAAGTTTCTCATGCTAATAATTAAAATTTTTTGATAAACTTGTTTCATAAATAAAAATAATAATCATAAAGAATATTAAAATGTCTGAAACAATTAAATAAAATATATAAAAACAAATACAATTCAAGAACTTTGTTGAAAATTAAACTTAAAAGTGTTATGCTTCAGGCTGGCGCTTAAGAAAATAAAGGTAAGTGATTTATTCTGAGCTATCCGGGAAATACACAGTTTTATTAAATACATTAATACATAAAATTTTACAAGTTTTTAAAAATTTTATTTTTGCTTTTAACATTGGGTCTAACATATCAGAAAGTTAAATATAGATAAATTCTTCGTTGAAACCGTGCATTATCTCTACCATATTGTTCCCAAGGTCCTTGACGATCTATTAAAGAATCCTCATCGTCACTAATATAAAAAACTTGTGGAATATTATTAAACCTTACAGTATGAGTACACTCATAGGTGTAATTTTAAAATAAAATTCTTATTAATTTCATATATTATGATATCTTCTTTTAAGTTTCTTAAATTGAGTAAATCTTGCTTATACACTAGCGGAAAAAATTAAGGGATAAAAAAAATCTCAATTTTTTGCGATTCTTCAAATGGCTGGATCTTTGGTAAAAATGGTCGTATGTGAGTATAAAAAAAATCAATTTGAAGCTTGAAGTGTCTAGTTTATGGATCTTGCGATAAAAAGAATTCCAAGCAACAGTTAGAGCAAAATCCTAATGAATATCATGGAAAGAAAATTGTTCGAAATTGTTTGCACTTTTATTTTTAGCGAGGAATGGTCGTATCGAGGCCGACAAAAAAAGAAATTGAAGCTAAATGAACAACTTATCCAATCCATATAGTGGTTAGGTTGAAAAAATGTTTTTGAAGTCCGTACACTAAAATTAAGAGTGCAAAAAATTTCGAAAAATTTTCTTTCCATGACATTCATTAGGATTTTGTGCTAATTGTTGCTTGGAATTTTTTTTATCCCAAGATCCATAAACTAGACAGTTCAAGCTTCAAATTGGTTTTTTTCCAGCAATTTGAAGAATCGCAAAAAATTGAGATTTTTTGTTTGATCTCTTAATTTTTTCCGCTAGTGTATTTTTCCATTAAATAATGTCTTTTATATATTTTCTTCGATAAATTTAATGTTAAATGTGGATCCAACCTTTCCATGGTTTTCCATATAAACTAATAACTTGCCTGTTTCAATCGCATTATTTATTTGAGATATTTTTTCTTCAGTAAAAAAAGAGATATATCTATACGTTATTATAACTTGCCTCTCTTCAAGTTCAACCATAATTTTTTACCATATTTTCATTTCATATTCATATTCATATTTTCATTTTTCATTTCATTTTATACACTTTATATTTTCGATTAACAATCATATCTGAAATATGTAAATATTTGTTTAAATATAAATTTTCATTAGCTAAAGCAAACACGATTATAATCCTTCACCACTATTTTTAATTCAATTTTTTGAACACAACAATTTATTATTAATTAATTTCCTGCTTCCCTCTCTTTACTACCAGTAGTGTTTTTCTGTATGAGATAACAACTCTTTTAGGCAGTCTTATAATACGCACCACAATGGCAACGTGTACTATAGCCTTCAGTTTAAGATTATTATTCTTATAATTACACATATTTTAAAAACAATAAAAAATGATAAAATAGATTCACATTATATCCCTCATAATAGTACTGTTAATATATGGCATGGAACACATAATAATTCTTACGTACAGCTTGCTTCCAATAATTTGTTAAGTAAACATCCTGATTTTCGAATATATGCTAAATACAATGACAGAACTGTGATGAACGTTTCAAGAGATACTTCTCTACCTGAATCTAATATAATTGAAATTGAAATAAAATGAAAATTCTATAATTCCTAACAAACCTAACACTAGTGACGTCAAACAAAATGAAAGCTGTTTTTTCAATAGGGAAGAAATAGAAACCTGTCAAGTATCTTTAAATAATACCAGAGGATTATTAATTGAAAATACTAAAAAGTATTTAAATGATTTACTTAATTACCGTCAAAATAAATGAGTTTCTGTTAACAATGAGGAATGTGATTCTAAAAAGGTTTTATTGGATAATGTAACCATTGAAGTTGTACAATTACGAAGTGACTTAGCAACATGTATTACAATCAGTTCCAGTTTCAAATATGATCTTTGGGCTAGTAAATATGCTCAAAACCAATTGCATTCAACTACAGCCCTATCCTCGCTTTTATCACCTCCATTCTACAGTAATAATGATACGTGAAACGATTAAAGAATACAAATCAATTATTTTTATAAAGAATAAAATAAAATAAAATGGGGGAAGCATACAACCAACAACACTTTCCAGTTGTAGAAGATTTAGAAACATCTGTGAAAAGGTTGCAATCAAGAATTTGGGATAAAAAATTTGAAATTTCACATGATGCTTTTTACTCACCAGGCTTGTTTTATTCCATGTAAGAAAGTGACATCAAAGAAACAAGCAAATACACAATTTGAGATGCCTGCTCTACTTCATCACTTACCTGCACTCCTAACACCTTCCAGCACACCTTACATCCAACAGGTAAACCCCACACACCTATCTACAAGCACAGGTTCACCTTTCACACACACACGTACCATAAGTACCACAGCAGCTTTATTTCACCTGCCCACTTCTTCTACGACACCCTCATTGATGACCACCCCCAGCCACCACCATCGCTCCCGTGGACACATGCCATCCGCAGCGTGACGTCAGCAATTGGCGTCGGACGATCATAGTATTACTACTATTATCATTGTCATTGTCGTTGTCGTTGTCGTTGTCGTTGTCGTTGTCGTTGTCATTGTCATTGTCATTGTCATTGTCATTGTCATTGTCAGTGTCACTGTCAGTGTCAGTGTCAGTGTCAGTGTCGGTGTCACTGTCACTGTCACTGTCACTGCCACTGCCACTGCCACTGTCACTGTCACTGTCACTGTCACTGTCACTGCCTCTGCCTCTGCCTCTGCCTCTGCCTCTGCCTCTGCCTCTGCCTCTGCCTCTGCCTCTGCCTCTGCCTCTGCCTCTGCCTCTGCCGCTGCCTCTGCCTCTGCCTCTGTTTCTGTCGCTGTCGCTGTCGCTCTCGATCTCACTCTCCCTATCCCTATCCCTATTCCTATCCCTATCCCTATCCCTATCCCTATCCCTATCCCTATCCCTATCCCTATCCCTATCCCTATCCCTATCCCTATCCCTATCCCTATCCCTATCCCTATCCCTATCCCTATCCCTATCCCTATCCCTATCCCTATCCCTATCCCTATCCCTATCCCTATCCCTATTCCTATCCCTATCCCTATCCCTATCCCTATCCCTATCCCCATCTCCATCCCCACCCCATCTCCATCCCCATCCCCATCCCCATCCCCATCCCCATCCCATCCCCATCCCCATCCCATCCCCATCCCCATCCCCATCCTCATCCTCATCCCCATCCCCATCCCCATCCCCATCCCCATCCCCATCCCCATACCCATCTCTATCCCTATCCCTATCCCTATCCCTATCCCTTTCCCTTTCCCTATCCCTATCCCTATCCCTATCCCTATCCCTATCCCTATCCCTATCCCCATCCCTATCCCTATCCCCATCCCCATCCCCATCCCCATCCCTATCCCTATGCCTATCCCTATACCTGTCCCTGTCCCTATCCCTATCCCTATCCCTATCCATATCCCTATCCCTATCCCTATCCCTATCCCTATCCCTATCCATATCCCTATCTCAATATCAATATCAATATCATTATCAATTTCAATTTCAATGTCAATTTCAATGTCAATGTCAATGTCAATGTCAATGTCAATGTCAATGTCAATGTCAATGCCAATGTCAATGTCAATGTCAATGTCAATGTCAATGTCAATGTCAATGTCAATGTCAATGTCAATGTCAATGTCAATGTCAATGTCAATGTCAATGTCAATGTCAATGTCAATGTCAATGTCAATGTCAATGTCAATGTCAATGTCAATGTCAATGTCAATGTCAATGTCAATGTCAATGTCAATGTCACTGTCAATGTCAATGTCAATGTCAATGTCAAAATGAATATCACTATCACTATCATTATCATTATTATTAATCATTATCATTATTATTAAAGATAAGTCATTGGTGGAATAGGTAGAAATCGCGAGGGCGTTATTTCCGCTGCAAGACCGGAGTACTTAATGGTTTCATTTCCCACCAGGTGTGATAGAACCGATAACTGTGGACGAAATTAAATGCGCTGCTAATAAGTTAAGTGGGCAGGCGGCGGGATCTTATGTTTTATGTTCAATAGTGAAAAGAGAGTAATTTCTAGCTAAAAGAAAAAATTCTCACAATAAGTATACAAATAATTAAGTAAACTAATGTCAGTATGCCACGACTTACCCAACGTCGTCCACTTACTGGTAGTAAAAACAGTAGAGTAAAGATTGTCTACCTCAGCTGACTGTAGACAGTAGGGTGTTTGGCCAGCTCAATGGAGACGGGGTGGAATTCACTGGAATTTCTGATTACAAATCCCAACATTTTCAACGCATTTTTGCATACCACATCAAAATGTTGCCGAAACGATAATTTAGGATCAAACGTCACTCCAAGATCTTTAATGAAACGAAGTCTTGGAATCTCAATACCGTTTATCCTATAATCGAACGAAAATAATGTTAACTTTCTAGTGTATGTCATAAGTTTACATTTACTAACATTTATATTCAGCATATTATTAAGACACCACTCATAAATTATATCAAGATCATTTTGAAGTAACATGCAATCGGTTTCATTTTTTACTACATTAAAGATTTTTAAGTCATCTGCATAAAGCAGTTTAGAACACTTAAGATTTCCGACGATATCATTAAAAAATAATAAGAACAACAGCGGCCCCAAATTACTACCCTGCGCAACACCACTTTTAACCATGTACAACTCTGACTTATGTCTCATAATTTCAACATATTGGAACCTATTCAATAAGTAAGATTTAAATAAATTAATAATATATAACGCTAACCCATAAGATTCAAGTTTGCTAATTAAAATACCATGATTAATTTGATCAAAGGCCTTTGATATGTCAGTATATATTACATCAACTTGCTGCCTTTCATTCAAGGCGTCTGGCACAAATTGTGTAAAATTACAAAGATTAGTATTTATAGACCGGCCTTTCATAAATCCATGTTGTTCCAGCGCAATACAATGACTGACATGGTGGCTTAAATAGTGACATAAAATTGATTCAAATAACTTGGCAAAATTACATATAATTGCAATGGGACGATAATTTACAATTTGGTTCTTACTGTCAGCCTTGTGCACCGGGACAATTTTGGATACCTTCCACTTATCAGGAAAAACACTATTCTTAAGGCTAAGGTTAAAAATATGACATAATGGCTTTACAAAACTGGAAATACAATCCTTCACAATAAAAGCAGGCACTGAATCAGATCCAGCAGTAAACTTAGGCTTAATAGCTCTCACAGCACGCAACACATCACTTTCTTCCACATCAGAAATTGACAACATGTTATGGTTGAACACTGGATGGCCCTTGTAGCTGTCATTATATTGAACATCCACAAAAACTGAACTAAAATGTTTTGCAAAGTTGTTAACAATAGCTTTTGGAGAATTGCACTCTATATCATTGTAAATCATATGCCCAGGTATACGTGTCGTCATTTTCTTTGCATTAATATAATTCCACAGTTGGCTCGGATCACTACGAATATTAGTTTCTACAGAATGAACATAATCATTATATGCACCATTAATATCTCTCTTAACTGTGCTCCGTAAGCGTGAAAAACGCTGTTTATGATATTCTAATTTCGTCTTCTTATACAATCTGTGATAATGAGACTTGAGCTTGATATTGAAAATTATGTCTTTATTAAACCAGGCTGGATAATGCCGTTTAACAGAAGATATTCTTTTTGTGGGAACATGAGAATCAAATAATTTGTAAATAGTATCGTATAAGCAGTCACATGCATCATCCACATTCTGCAGGGCAAGTAGGTTATCCCAGTTTACTTCAGATAAAGAAGCGTACAACAAGGGAAAATTTGCTTTCCTAAAGCTATAGCTTACGACACTGTTTAAATCTAAAGCAACAACGGATGCAGCAACTTTAAAATTACACAGTAGATCTGAGTGGTGCATATCCTCATACGTGAGAGGCTCTTCACATTTTTTGAGAGAACAATGAATATTTAAAGAGGATATAACTAAGTCAAGTATTCGAGAGTTCATGTTCAAGATATCATTGTGTTGAATATAAGCAGTCAGTTCTAAAAAATTCAGTAACGACTTTACCTTCTTTGTAGCCAAATTGGTTATATAAAAAGACTGAAGATCAGGGATATTAAAATCGCCACTAATAACCACATATTCTGTATCTAGCAGTGTCTCTTCTAAATATTCAAATAAACGTATAAACTCTGGGTCCGGCAGAGAGGGGGGAATATATAAATTAAGAAAAACTAGTATAGTACCACAATAACTGACCTTAACCGCGATCAAATCTACAGACGGAATTGGTGATGTAAGCAGTAGTTGCTCAGAATTAATATCTTCTCTGACTGCAATAAGGACTCCACCTCCTCTAGAAAATGTTCTATCCTTTCGATATACACAGTAGTTATTTCCAAACAATTCAGAAGAATATATTCCGTCGTACAACCATGTTTCGGTTAATGAAACAATATCATAATGAGATACGAGAATGTTACAATAGAAAATAATAGTCTTACTGCATAGTCCTCTAATATTTTGATAATAAAATGAGATTTCTTTATTCGATGCCAGATTATCTGCCTGTTGGATATTTCTTAGTTTTTTTCATGATCAATAATAATTTTTGGGACGCCATTATAGTATTTCAGTCTCAGATTTTCTCCATTAGCAACCCTACTTCTGAATTCTTGCCGTATTTTGTTAGAATAGTTACGTTGACACACAGTCAAATCATTGGACAACCTTACTGTCTTAAAATCATTAGAATGACGTAGACGGTTTGCATTTCTTAATACATTACTAACTTCCTTCTTATTCTGAAATGTTATTTTAACTGGTCGCATTCTATCACTTTTCCTTCCAAGTCTAGCAAGTTTTATGTTATCAAGCATTAAATCAGGGCAAACAGACTTCAAAACGTTGCCAATTATCAACTTGTCCTCCTCAGTAGAAGGTGATTCTATAATATTAAATGCAATTATATTATTTTCTCTGGCACGTATGTCATTTATTTCATTAATTACAAGTCCATATTATCATAATTAAAGGTCTTATTTTCTGAATTTGTAGCCAATGATGTAATTTGTGACTTCAGTTCTTTGATTTCATTTTGTAGACAAATAATAAAATTTTTTTAAAGTTGATAAGTCGTTGCTAAAAGTTGTACAAGAATTACAGATCCATTTAATCGAGGTTTTTAATCTAAGAACTTTTACTTCAGCATTACCAAGATTAACACAAGAAGGATTATATGGACTTCTACATATAGAACAATTTATGGCTTTATTTTCATCCATTGTAGCATCGCAACACTTACAGCGAACCATTGTAAAGAGTGTGGCAAATTCGAACACAGCCAAATGCGGTTATCGCCTGCTATCAGATACGTTCTCAGCAAAAACCATAAATAGACAGTATTTATGCTTTTATAGTTAATTAAATATGTACATGTGATATTGTACTCACAGATGAAACTTTTCTACCACTTTCAAGAAATTTCTTGAACTTAAAACCACATAAATTTACAAAAATTAAAGAGCACCAACTGACACGACTACCACTTTCGAAAAGCAGCAAGTAGCATATCATAGCATAGTAGAAGTAGTATTGTATTACTTAATTAATTTAAGTAATATTGTATTACTTAATTAATTTAAGATTGTTAAGGGCGCCAGACAAATTTTTCCACCACCAAATCACTTGTCAAACAAGATCAATTGACACGCTCACCAATAATAACTATCATTTATTATACTGTACTCTATTATAAAAAAAACTTAGACTATAAGAAGATGAAAAGATTTAAAATTATTGTTAAGAATCGCAACTTATATGTGCCGCTCACACTAGTAAACCCATGCTATCATTGGTCACAGCAGACCGAACTACAGTTAATAGCAGTAATTCGCAAAATAAACGGAATGAATAAAAAAATTAAGGGCGTAAGGTAAAATACGATTAGGCGAATTCAGAATCGGCTTCATATAAACTTAAATTAGGTAAGCAAACTTTTATGAAACTAGGCAATTAAATTAAACAGTCACAACACCTTAATTATTTGTCAATCCCAACCGTGCAGATATATGTAAGACTATAAGCCACTAAAATAGCTTAAATGCAATGGAACATTTACCAGTATGGCGGTTAGATGGCGTAGGTAGTTAACAAAATATATTCATACATATACAAAAAAATATATGAGTGTACAAGCGTAAACAACAACAATGAATATCGGCATATAACTTTAAGTAAATTAATCAAAGTGTTAATAATACACCCACTTTCAAAATTCAGAAATAAACTTAATAATAAGTGGAACAATAGTAACAAGCGTCACTATAAACTTGATATCTAGATGCACTAAAATTACTAGCAATACTAAATTTATTACTAATTACTACTAATTTTTGCTTATAGAAAAGCTATACTAAAAATATTTGGTTCTGAGCGTATAGCAGAACAAGGACTAGGCATACGCGTAGTAAACAAGTGCAAAAGTAATGCTTAAAAGAAATACAAGCAATATCATAAACTTGCGTGCGTCCAAGTGGATCTGAGTGGTATAACAACTGCAGCGTGGCTAGCTGAAACTCCAACAGCAACAAAAGATGGCTCAGCACGAAAGTGGTAAGCTACAGCTCCAGGGAAACACCCAAAACTTCTTAACTCCACGGACTGCCCAATATAAGAACCCTAAATAAAATTAAGTAACATAACTATCCGCTAAATGACTTCTTTGGAACAAATAAATTAAATGCAGCGAAATGTGCACTTTCTAAATACTTTAATATCATTATAATTGCTGGACATTGATTTTTTTTGAGAAAGGAGAAATTCAGTTCGGCAACATCGCAAATTGCACATGGTAACCAATTTATTACAAATTTATGTAAAAGTCTTTTATATGGAAAAGGAAACTTTAAATGACTAAAATTTGCATATAGAAATACTTACCCTTGGCCAAAGGGGTTCTTACTATTATTTGAACTGCACCGGATCTTCTTGATCACAAGTTTAAACGAATGCAGACCTTATGCACACTGTAAATACGGTATAAATTAGAATGCAAATTTACACGAAGGAACTTATAAGAGAAATGACAAAATTTAAAATTGCGACTTACTGGAAGCCTAAGACGGAATCGCATTCTTGACTGGCGTGGTGTGAAGATACAGATCCTTTACTAAGAAAGTTTCCTGATTAGGTTTCACAAAAATCATCGAAAATCCAACAAAACATTAATCAACAACAGGGGTTTGGAAAACAAAATCCTCGAAGAGATGATTTTAAAAATCACACAGACTTTCCAAACACTACCACACACCTAATATTCACAGTACCAGCTACCGGAAGTAAAATTGTCGAAAATTAGCGCAGATCCCGTTTCCTAAATTTCAGCTGTAAAAAAACTATCCTTGAGTCCCATTGGCTGGAGTCTAACAAATTGGAACTAAGGAAACTAAAGTAAACACTTTAACTATTAAATTAAGTTTAAGATGATTTACCACGCAGTAATTAAGTTCTCTTAACATAATTACACAGAAAAATACACCATTCAACGTATATTTATTAAAAATACCTCCATAAGGAAAAGTAGTAATGTGAAAGATTCTTGGAAAGATCCGGCAACAACGCGCCGCACCGAATCCTGTTGGGATTTGGCCGGTAAGTAGGTGGGGTTTCAGCAGTAAAACAAACAAGGCAAAAATGGAGAAATGTCAACATAAAATATAACCTTAGGAGCAATTGACTTAATACCAACCATTATTCTACGGATCTCCAAAATATGGTAAGTACGGAACAAGTAAATTATTGTCTTTAATTAATTTTGTCTGTACAGAGTATAGTGTAACGATAAACCGCGAAATATTAGTTGTTTACATTCAGGCTTTCGGTGTAATTGTCATGTTTATTTTTGTTCTAGGACCTAGGCATGCTCTTAAGAAATTGTGATATGATTTCCCTCAAGGATCTATTGGATGGCGTCAAGCAGAAGACGTAACATTATTTAATAAAGCTAAATACGGATGCATTGAGGTAACTACGGTAATTGTTTTGGTTGGTTAAAAATTTAGACCTTTAATATATTTTAGGGCAACACACAATACACGACCTGGTAATTGAGGTGGCAGATTAACATCAATCACTGGAGGGACAGCAACCATTCACAATGAAGCAATACAATGATAAAATGTAATGTAATATAATAATAATAATAAAGAGTAAATTAAGTATGATATTTATTTAATTAATTTATTTATAAATAGACGTAAATTGTAACGCTACAAGTAGCTTTATTAGAATTTAGTAGCTTGATTTCGTTTATTGAGCCACCTTGTATAACCAAAAATTAACCAGTCTATGAACTCGAGTTATGTCCCCTGTATATTATATATTTTTACTTCAAGGTGTTCTAAGTAACATAATATAAACGTTAAGCTTTTGCCATATCTAGTTGAGATAATAAAAATGTTAATTAATCAAAAGTCCCTTATTATAAAACATAACAATCTTTTTGTAAGCTCAGTTAAGTTGTATTTGGTCGAGACAAAACTGGCGACGAGGATACAGATAAGTAGTGCCATTCGAATCTATGATTAGTGATTCGAATAAACTTTTTGTTGATAGTGCCGCGAATCCACAAACGGACAAAAAGTAAAAGTGATAGACTGCCGATCGATTCCTTGTGGAATAATCGATTAGAAGCTGCTCTTCTAAGGTGTAAAATTATTTTCCGAAGCTGAAACGACCCAGGACTGTAAATCGACACAAACCCAGACCCTAACAAGTTTAATTTATTCTTTAAATAGTTTAAATATCAGTACTATGGCAACTAGTAGAGAGCCAGGCGCCCACGCTATGCCCACAGCTGTAGACTATCAACTTCTCAGGTTATACATTGATAACATTCCAAGATATGATGGCAATCTGTTCGGTCTCAACAGTTTTATTAGTTCATGTGATAATCTCATAAACAGTTTTTACAAAGCAGATCAAGATTCGTTAAATAGTTTTATTCATCAAGCGATTTTAGGTAAATTAACTGGTACAGCACGAATGCCAGTAGGCTCCCGAATTGAAATTCAAAATTGGCTACAAATAAAATAAGTTTTAAGAGTTGACTTTGGCGATCAGAGAAACATAAAATGTTTAGAGCATGATCTATTAAATATAAAATTATCCAAAAATGAATCATATCACAGTTTCGGACTAAGGTGCCAAAAATTACGAAGTCTTTTGTTAAGTAAATTAGTCCATTCAAATACATCATATCAAGAAAAAGAATTTTATTCAAAACATTACGAACAAATGGCTCTTGATACTTTCACCAGATCTCTAAATCCTGTGCTTCAATTTATGATCAGAATTCCGAAATTTTACTCCTTAGAAACTGCTATTAATGAAGCAAATGAAGAACAACATTTTTCAAATTATAGTAAATCATTTAATAGTTATAATCCATCTAGTAATTCCAATGATTCAAGTTAAACAGCCACAGTATAACTTTGTACCAAGACCAACTGTAGGATATAATCCAAATTTACAAAATTTTAATTTCAATTCAAATAATCAAAATCCGTTTAGAAATCCAAGCGCCGTAAAGCAACAACAAAAATCAAATTTTCCTTCACAACCAATTAATATTCAACTGAGACCAGCGCCCCCACAAAAATTCCCAACAGTAAAGTTTTTGGTAAACCACAAAATGTATTTAGACCTAAAAGTATAGTTCCCCAATATAAACCAACACCTATGTCGACTACATCAAAAGCGACCATACCAAGATCGTACAACCACTTCCAGTCTACAGGTCCAAGAAACTGGACATCTGAAGAACTCTACCACGTCGAAGAAGAACCTTTCCAAACAGGAGAATGTTGTGGAGAAGAACAACTTGAATATTATGAAGAGGAGTATAACGAAGAAGAATACTGGTACCACCAAGAACAAATGGAACCAGAAGCCAACGAAACATCTGAAAATGAAAATTTTCACTCAGCTACGGATCAGAACAACCCCAAAAAGCATTCTAGGAAGAAGAACAACAATATAACGAAATTAACGCTTTAAGGCAAGCTTGCCCATTATTTTTTATTATAATTCAACAACCACCTATGAAATTACTAATAGATACTGGCTGCGCAACTTCTATAATTCCACCCTCTATAATTGAACAAATCTACCCTTTGTAATGAAGGGATTTTTCATTTTAAATCTTATTAATAAAATTATCACCAGACCGCCGATATGTGTTTAATTACCGAGCGCTTGAACGAGCGCGCATCCGCTACCGTTCTCGTACGTTCTCGTAAACGAAACTCATCGCGGCATACTGGCCAGCGAGTCCTATCACGGCCGCCCGAGCGAACAGACCTACCGTGCGACCCCACCAGTGCCAGCGCGAGAGCCCGAACTTTTCAAAGTCGCTGACGAACTTAGAAAAGTTCCACGTGCTGACCGCCGACTAAAATTATTCGCTGATCAATAATTTCGTGAGGACTACGAGCAAGATTAGATTTTTACAAGTTCAAAAGGGAGACCAGTGCACCGCCGCCGATTTGTCTATAACACTGAAGACTTCTAAACATCGCAGAGACGATTTAGTTCCTGGCCCGTCGTCGTCGAGAGCAGGACTGTCTGTCCGCCACTCCAGTACCAGAAGATCTTTGCGTGATTTTTCTACGAACTTAGAATAGTTTTGCCAGGATCACTAGTCGTAGCTGTTGGTGAGATTTTTACAAGTCTCGTCTGAGGACCACTGCGCAGCCGCCAACCCGTGACCAACACTGAGGGCTTTCAAACTCCAACGAGGCACTTCAGTTCCCGGCCAACCGTCCACGAGAGCAGTCCTGCCTGTCCGCCACTCCAGTAGCTGAGAGGAGCTCTCCAAGACCACTAGCCGTAGCTGCTGTTGGTAAGATTTTCAGAGCCAAGCCCGAAGACCACTGCGCAGGCGCCGACCTGGTGCCAGCATCGAGGGCTTCCACTTGACGATCCAGTTCCTGGCCATCCGTCCACGAGGGGAGTCCTGCCTGTCCAGCCCACCAGAGGAGCCACCTTTGGTGACGTTACTAAGTCGAGTCTGGGGACCAGTGCGCAGCCGTCTACTACCTAGGAGCGTAGGTGCTCCACCGTCGAAGCCGCAGATTCAGTTCTTGACCAGCCAGCACCAGCAGCAGACCAGTCCAGCACCGCCAGGAGTCCAGTTCAACACCGTCAACTAGGATAGTAAGTAAATTGCGCACACGCTTACTGCGCATGTCCGCCAAGCCAAACGAGAGCTTGATGAAGTAACTACCGCCGCTGCTAGAGTCATTACCAGAAACTCGCGCCCGAGGTTACCGCCGCCACAGCTCAGGCGTCATAGTGACACTGTGTCGTATTGCAATCACGACGTAGGTACGTCACACCTTCTTGTATTTACATAGATAAGACTGATTTAAAAATATGTGCAGGTACATTTTCAACAAGGTATAAAGCCGACATTCCAATATTTAATGAATTTAATTCTAAAGAAAAAATCACCGTGATTCTTCATGATTTCCATGAGTATTATGATGGTTTAATAGGTTTCAATGATCTTCAAAAATTCCATTTATCAATAAATTTTTCGGAACAATCTCTTTGCAATCCTGATATGTCTGTCAATATTCCAATTATCTATCGTTATCCAGATAATAATTCCAAAAGGTATTCTATTAATGCATACGAAGTCCTTCTTAAAGAAATTCCTGTAAACGCACCTGATGGAGACATTTACATACCTTGTCAGTCAACCGACAATCTTTTTATTCCCGCTTCTATAAGTACATGCCGAAATGGTTATGCTATTGTTGAAATATACAATATGTCTGATAAAATTCAATCTGTTGAAGTTTATCAACCCCTTGTCGAACCTTTTTCTGAAAATTACGATTCTTATGATTATGATATTAAATCTCCCCCTGTAAATTCAGAAAAAAATAATATTGAAAAATTACTTCGTCTTGATCATTTTAATCCCGAAGAAACGAAAGCTTTATTGGATGTTTGTAACAAACTTCATGAAATTTTCTTAAAACCAGACGATCTCTTAACTTTTCACAATTCCGTTAAACATGAAATTAGGACTAAAGACGAAAATCCTGTTTTTCCTAAATCCTGTCGTTTCTCTCAAGTTCATAAAGCTGAAGTATGCACACAAATCGATAAAATGCTCCAAGAAAAAATCCCTATGTTTTTGGTAGAAAATTTATAATTCAAACAGATCATAAACCCCTACAATGGCTCTTTAACCTTAACGAACCAAGTAGTCGCCTTGTAAGGTGGAGGCTCCGTCTAGAAGAGTTTGACTATGAGATTAAGTACAAAAAAGGCACACATAACGCTAAAGCAGACTGTTTAACGCGCATTAAAATTGATCAGGTAGACGCAAACCCTATTGACACAGAAACAAATCCAGGTGACAAAATTGACGATATTTTCGATTTTATATCCGAAATTGGAGATGAAATAACTGAACCACTTATAGACACACCCACAATGGAAAAAATTTTTAAGGACATCAGAGCACCAGAACCGACTGTAGACGATGACGAAACACGACAAACTACACAAGAAAACCCAATTCAAGAAATTACTTACACCGAAAATTGTCTCAATCAATATAATCAAATTACTTTCATAGAATCCAATAACACTGTTTTAGATTCATCTGTTGCTTCAACCTTATTTAAAATAAAAATTCGACATTTAGTAACACTTACTAACTACAGCCCCAGACCAAGACATAGTTAAATTATTAAAATCTATAATATTCCCACAAGTTACATATTGTCTATATTTTAAAACTAACTTAAAACTGTGTATATCACGAAAATTCCTACAAAACCTATAAAATTTAGACGATCAAACTGAAAAATTTTAATATTACCATGAAGGAAAAACCAGTCACAAAGGAATCAATGAAGTAAAAATGTCACTATTCAAACGATATTATTGGCCTAACTTGATTAACGATGTTACAAATTATATAAATTCCTGTAAAATATGTCAGAGAGCAAAATATAAAAGACACCCTCAAAGAATAAAATTCCAAATTACGCCCACTCCAAAAAGACCTTTCGAAATAATTCATATGGACTTATTTTTTGCAGAATCAAAAGTATTTTTTACAATTTTAGATCCATTTTCAAAATTAGGTCAAGTCTATAACATAAAATCTAAAAACGCACTAGATACTTATGAAGCTCTATTGACGTTCATTTCACATTTCGGTATACCCAACAAAATAATTTGTGATAGTGATAAAGAATTTGATAACAATATATTTAAAGAATTTTATAACGCATCAAATTGACTTCCATATAACTACTCCGAAAAATTCAAATTCCCATGCTCCCGTTGAACGTTTTCACTTCTCATTATTAGATATGATACGTTGTGTTAAATTAGAACATCCCAATAAAGATTTAAATCAGGTAATGGAATTATCAATTATAGGACATAACAATTCCACACATTCAGTAACAAAATTAACCTCTTTTGAAGTAGTATTTGTAAACCAAAGAAAAACTCCATTTGACATTAACGAAACTGAAATTCTAAATGACTATATTAATGCCCAAAAATAAATTTCTAAAGAACTATATGACAACCTCAATCAACAAATTTCTCAAACTAAAGATCACAATATTTCTAAATTAAATAAAAAAAGCCAATAACCAACAAGCCTGATGAAACAGTTTATTTAAAAACAAAAGATAAATTTACTTCTAAAACAAAGCCAATTTATAAAGAAACTCAAATAGTTTAAGATAAAGAACATCTAGCACAGACAAAATTAGGGACATACCATAAAACTTAAATTAAAAAACCGAGACAAAACTAAAAGAACCTCCTTTGTCACAGATTGTCGACGAAAATGACTTTGAAGATCTTATCACTGCTTATCACATTCAGTGGACTGACGATGACCAGTCAAGCAATTAACCCCTTGTTTCAAACAATAACTAACCCTATCCTACCAATACAACTAGGACCTACAAAATTAATCGAATCGACACACAAATTCATATATCAAATAAATACATTAATGCTCTTGGAACATGCAGAAAACTTATACAAAACTTATGAAAAACTTTGTTCTTTGACACTTGATGTTCCGCCATTAGTAAATTTCACACTAACCAAGGTAGCTATAAAACTTAATTCCTTACCTTTAAATAAAAGGAATAAAAGAGGATTAGTGGATGGTATTGGTAAAGTATCAAAACTTCTCTCTGGCACTTTAACCGAAGATGACAAAACAGAATACTAAATAAAAACCAACAAAATTTAGAATCCCAACTAAAAGCACAATTATCCATTCTTCAGCCACTTTCTAAGATTTTTAACGAGACAGTATCAACTTTATCAGATAATCAGCAACAAATCGTTAAATTAGTTGAAGAATTAAGGCATGACTTTAGAGACGTTAATGTTAGATTCATTGGACAACAAATTATTGATAACGGAAATTCTCTCTTAACGCTAATTGATGAAATTTATATAGCTATATACTGCTTTAAGAACAGTATATAACCCCATAGTCAGTCTTAACGAAGTTTCATTTATGAAAAACACTCTTTCTCAAATTTATGGTAATTCTAAGCTATTACCTTTAGAAAACGATTTATCTTATTTTAAACTAATGCATAAAGATGTATTTTTCAAATATCTAAATTTTAATTTTATTATAACATTACCGTTGCTCTCAAGCGAAAATTTATTCCCTTATAAAATCTACCCAATTACACGAACCAATGTTACCCTTATTTCTTATAAACCAATGATAATGCTTGGCGAGAAGAATCAGCAATACCTAGATGAAGAATGTCCACAAGTCGAAGGTTACTACATTAGTGATAAGAAACCACAACCCATTCAGGACGATTGTATTTCAACAATAATTCATGGCCAACAACCCACAAATTGTCAATTTTCAAAAATTAAAAATCACTCAAACAATTGTCTATCAAGTCAGTCCAAGTCAACTACTAGTCATACCATTTAAAGAATCCAGTATCCGATGCCAGTGTGATACCAATGGACTAGAACGAATGCAATCTCCCACATTAATCAATATTGATCCAAATTGTAAATTATGGATTGACGATGAACCATACTTACTATCATCCAATCCCACTATAGTCGCAGGCACTGGTATATTATTACCACCATTACAACAAGTTAATATGTCAAGTATCATTTTCCATGATCTCAATCTAAAAACTGTCCATTTCGAGGATATCAATAAAATTATCCAATCGAGCCATTCACTGTCTTCAGTCACTACAATAGAAGCATTACCAGAGAAGAATATCAAAATATTTTGGGTCCTCTTTGCCGTCACGCAAACGTGACCATAAAAAATCACAACAATCTAATCCTACATTCTAAAAAACATAGAAACAAATAAAAACAACAGTAACAAAAAATAACTGTAACTGCCGACGCCCTTGATACAGAGTGAACCACGTATTATTTTTTTAAGTGGAACACCCTGTATAATTTTACGCTATCTAAAATAGCGACAACTGAGCTTTTCAAAAATATATTATACCTACATGATATTTACCTTTATTTTATTATGCATATTGATATGATGTCGCTTATTAACAATAAACATGTAATATTTTTTTTACTGTTTTAGAAAGGTATTTTAAGCTAATATAAATCAAATCTCCTACAATTCCTATCAATGAAGTCATATGTATCTTCTCTGATATCAAACATCTAGGTATGCTAATGAACAATTCCACAGACAAAGCTCTATTCAATAATTATCTAAAGAAAATAATCTAATTTACTCACTCTATAAATATCTAACTTCACTTTTTTGGCAGTGGGAACACGACAAATTCAACCACAATAGATGAGATCTGACCTATTTCTGCATTTTTAGGATTGCTTCTTCAGGTGGTCTCCTTTAAGTTGAATCAAATATCTAACTATAAAAATTATTATAAAAATTAAAATTATTTGAAGTTAAATATCGACAATGACAAAAAGTGACATCCTGTCAATGAATTAAATATGACAATACCTACTTGAAAAATGTTCACTTTTTATGTAAAAGTTTTTATATATTTTTAGGTATTAATAATATTGTGTGAAACTAACTACTCAGTGGACAAAAGCAGGTTGGGGCTTTTGTCCACTGAGTAGTTAGTTTCACACAATATTATTAATACCTAAAAATATATAAAAACATGTAATATCTCGAAAACCGTAAAAGTATCATGTATATTTTTGAAAAGCTCAGTTGACTCTCTTTTCAATAAAAATATACAGGGTATAAAATGGCGTCATATAATTTACATGGTCCACCCTGTATATATAAATGTGATATCAAAAAGTGCGAAATTAAAATTAAAAATCGACGTAAGGATTTTAATCAATCTTAAATTTTATTCCATAAGTGGTATCCACACTGTGTTATCAAAAGTCTCTAAAATTTTATAATTAAGCGTGTAACTTTCGATTCAAAACTAAGTGTATTTATTTCATCCATAATAGTTAAAAATAAATTTGTGGTTTCATCCAATGTCTGAATCTAACACAAAATGCCGCTTGTTTCTTCAAATGAGTACTCAAACACAACTTTGAATTCTAGAAAAATATTATTATATATACTTGGAATGTACTTAAATAACAAAAAAGAAATATTTTCCTAAGTAAAAATAATAGCACAAAAAAATAATTTATGAAGAGGTTATGAAAAATTTTAATAAATTTTCTAATACTTATCCTTAATAATATTAACCATGAAGAAAAATGAATTTAATTACAGGAATAAAATAGGATAGATAAAAATTTGTTTCCATCTTTAACAATCTAACTATCTCAAAATAAAAATATATTTGATCTAATACGACTGGAAGGTGCCAAATAATATTATGAAATTTGCGATAATTGACTGTATTTTCATATAACAAATAAAGTACATACAAAAATAAATCTTACAAAGAGCAGAATCTTCTGCACACACAAATTAAAGTGAACTTTACCCTCGATCAATTATCTCACACTCCTGGGATAAGTTTTGAAATATTTTCTATTGCATATTGTTAAATATAAAAATGTTATTAACTGACCAATATTTGATGATGTAATATCATATCGTTTTTAAATTGTTTAATAAAAAGCATTTTCGTATGTTTCAGGGGCGGTAGCTCCGTTGGAAGGAGTTTGAGAAAAAAACTATAATAAGGTTTTTATCATCTTTGTTGATGTCCTAGGTACTACTGGCATCTTTGGAAGGGGTGAATGTACAGTCAAAATATTAGATTTATCTAAATATATCTATATCTAAAAGTTCATCGTTTGCGAAATATACGGTGTCAAATATTTCGAAATTATTATAATGTTTATTTACTTGGTGACTCTTCATGATAAAACAACAATAATTCTAGGTTGTAAAGGAATATCTTTGGTATTCAGTATGTTTAAATATTCCCATTTTCACCAGTGGCGTAGACACTCTGTGGCAACCTTCTTTTATTTACAATAAAAATACTTGTCTTAATTATAAAAATGTAAGATAATTTAAGTGTAATTTAAATATTTTCTCTCAAGTTTCGTAGTTTGTGCGTGGTGAGGTCTCGCTATTATGTTTTAGTAATATTTTATTTATCTAATTATTTATTTAAAATAATTAAAACTTAAGTATTTTACGTTTTTTATAATTATGAGAGTGGCATACTATTTTTAATATAAATATGAGAAGAGTGACACAGAGTTTCACCTCCACTGCTGATAATAGGAATATTTAAACATACTAGAATACAACCTAGAATTATTGTTGTTTTGTCAGAAAGGGTTTCCAAACAAATGGAAGTTTATAACTGTAACTTGTAAATTTAATAATGTTATTATTTTTACTTATGAATGCTTTAAACTGATAGAAAATAATGAAATAAATACATTACGATAAACAGTCATTCATTTTGTAATAAAAATAAGAAAATATTATGAGCATTTAACCTTTGCATAAAATTAACTATAGAAAGTTCTGCTATAAATCTCCTCCGCTGTAGTAGCTAAGTAGCTATAGACTAATAGAAATGCCAACTCGAATAGAAATAAATTACCTTAATGTATGGTAAACATTCATATATGTAAGCGTAAGAATCATAAATATGTCACTACTGTTGTCAACCAAATGCCTATTAATGTGTTCCAGGGAAACGTAAAATATCATAATTTATGTTTACTTCACGTTAAGTCTCCAAGTTGGCTTAATCAACGAAGCAGACAGGGACAGCTGTTGGCACAAAGAAAAATAAATCTGTAGTGGTAGAATAAAATCAGCAGCTGCACAAGTCGATCTATTCTAAGATTAGATAAATTACTCTCCCGGCGTGTTATTTTATTCTAATTAGGTATTTATATTTTGTTGTTGATAAAATTTTAATATATACCTATATCTATAATTTCTCTCATACAAATACGTTGAAACAGCAAAACTAATTATAATTTGTTCTAGTTTCAATATTTTCGGAATAAGTAGTATGTTAAAGTACAACAAACATCCATAGACTTATACTTTAAAAAATCTAACATTATGTGTTTACAATATTTTTTCTACAATCGGAAAATATAGATGGCTTCAAATTATTTAATTGTGGATCAGTTTATTCTCTATATATTCGGGTATTTCGACTTCTGTGAAGAAAAATTATAATTATCTATAATTATCTAATTAATATGTTCACAGTGCTGCTTTTTATACATTTTAACATAAATACAGTATAAGTAAATTTAAATCAAATTTAATTATACATCGTCTGGATTAAAGATTCTTACAAATTCTTTTAACCATTTAATTCTATTAAAATTATTTGTGAATGATAATTAGCTTGCCAATTTGGCTATCAGTATTTATTAATATTAATTATTCATTTCCCACTATTATGCAAAATATTATGTTTAGGAATTAGTACTAGTGGTAATAGAAAAAAAATATTTTTCAATAACTATAATTATATAGGTTAATTAATCTGTGGGCATAAACTTGAAATATAATGACTTATGATATATAGTGATTAATAATGAAAAAAATGTAACTTTTTTATTAACGAAAACAATCAATGATTTATGTAAAATAGAACATGACTAGAAAATTAATTAGTACCATACTAATAACCGTTCTAATAAAATAATATCTAGACATTATTGGGCAATGTCTCAATTTGGAAAATCTCTGGAACTATAAATAGACTACTTATTGACTTATTGTTTAATAATTATAGGTTTTACGTGACAATTTACCTCAAAAGTTTCAACGTCTGACAGCGTATTATCTAATTCTCTGACCTCCTCAACAGCACGACCTTAATCTGCGACTTCTTTATTTTAGGGTTTACATAGGTACATAGAGTAGTTACGACTTTGCACCCATGCTACTGCCGACGCAATTTAACAGCTTTGTCTAGGAGGCGCGATGTGATACATCATAACATCATTCGACAAACTCAGAATTTAGATGTATATAGTGAAAATTAAGAAAATAATTTTTAACTTTTGTTGTGATACTTTACTATTACTATGACACTAACTCATTTTCAATTATTGTGAAATTCACAGTTTTTAAATACAATTTAGCCATATTTTCATTGATCTTCATAAACAAAAAAAAACACACGAATGTTTTTTTATTGTTAGGGACTATATATCATAATCACTTTCACAAACTTGTGCGTCTAGGTTAAGAACCATCCTGTACAGAACAGATCATAATATGGGTAATAAACGGTGGCGGTTATAGAAAATGAATACAAATATTTTGATAATTAGAACTCATTCCGTTTTTAGGGAATAATTATAAGATCACAGAGTGAACCTTTGTTTAAAAAAAATAAATGAAATTTCCGAAATATAAAATATGTTTTTGTTAAACAACTGATAATACAGAGGTGTTTTATTTTTCAAAATAATACATTTTTTCGTAAAATTACAGCATTATGAAGTTTTAAAAATGAAATGTTAACATCAAGATACAACTTCGAAAAAACTAAACAACCTGTTGGTATGGGTTCCATGATGCATTATCAAAAAATTAGTATCTTATTTTCTGTGACCGTCACTTCTAACAAGTAGTTTCCTCCAAAATCTTAGTATGATAAAATACAACAGAATATTATTCTATTATATAATACAGATAGGTACTTACTTATAAACTGATTACATGAAGAGATCATATAAATATTTTACTTTCTTGAATATGATTTTGCTTACATTTCGATATATGATTAATCTCTAAGAAATAAATTTCTTAAAGAAATTGTAAAATACTTTTTGTATTGATTAAATTAAACGTTTTTAAATGTACGTTTTGTAAATAACAAAATTGTATTTTTTCTGATAAAATTTCTGAAAAATTATCATTAACTTATTGTTAAATTTAATGCTAAATAGATTCAGCAGGTTATATTAAACTTAATAGTAAAATAGGCATCAAGTGGATTAATTTCCCAAACATATAATTTTTTTACCACTCCCTCTTAAATTGATGTTGCTTTTAGTGGAAATTTAAGTAAGCATTTCTATATTACTTTCCGAATTAGATAATTCTATTAAATACGCTAATTAATTAAAACTGGTAAAAATTTAAAAGACGGTGAAATAAATTTAAATGGCATGGCGCCGTAAATTTCGAACATTGTAGCCGATCAAATTGGAAGGTGTAGAAAAATGATTTACTTAAAAAATTAGTTCGTAAAATTTACTTATGTCCGAAATGATACCGCTTACACTAAGGTGGAATGGACTACAGGAAAGATATTAATTATGGCTTGACCAGCTATATAAAGTGTGTCCCACTTAAAATTGAAACACATTTGCAGTAATTTAAAATTTGTTGGCAATTTTTGATTAAAAATCTGATTCAGTACGCCCTAAAAGAAGACTATTAAGTATAATGATTGTTTACTGATGGTAAAATTAATAAAATGATTTTCATCATTTCCGTTCTCTCTAAATTGTCTGTGCAGCCTAGATAATAAATTGTTTTATAAAACAAATGTTCTCTCTTACATATTAAATTTAAATTAAGGTCGCTTATAATTAAAATAAAAATATATAATTGAATTTCTTCGTATGGATTTTTAAGAAGGCACATATTTATGTTAGCTAATAAATGTGAATTTGTAAAAGAACACTTTAATATTGTCTAAAAAAAAAAACAATACCTACACGAAGTAGGCAGAGAGTAGAAAATACAAAAGTGTAAAGTGAGTTTATGTTTTAAAGTTATTATTTTTATTTTTCTCTAATATAAAATAATAATTAATTGATATTTCTATTCTTATTATATTAATTGATAATTTGAATTTTACTATTTCAAAACAATTTTTTGTTTAATTGAGCAATATCCTGGATTGCTCAGTTGATTTGTAATAGTACATACATATCGCCTATGCACAGAAAAACTGGCACAAATCAGAAATATTAGTTTTGTAGAAACCGAGTTTGAAGATTTCTCTGAAGATTGAAACCTCTCATTTTAAGTAAGACAATGTTCCTATCGTAGATACAAGATGAAGGAACGCATCTGATTTAATCTTCATATTTAGATATAAAAGTAGTAAACAAAAACAGTTTACTAAAATTACAGAGAATTATAATATTTAAAGTACTGTTGTGCAATTTGATTTTTATTAAGATGATTGATAATACTTTAAACAGATTTTAAGATACAAATTCTTCAAGGAAACGCTGTTTCTTGACAGTTTTGTGGAAATGCCTGGGTTGTATTTAAATATCGGATTGAGATTGATTTATTCTGATTAAAATTTACACATTGTAGATTTGAAATATGCAGTAAACAAATAAATATGTTCAACTTTTTCTGTGTATCGGTGATATATACTTTTTATCCAAATTTTACAACAAATTTGAAAAATGCTTTGATGAACAATTCGTACATTTTGTGATATAATAGATTCTCAACAAATCTTTTCATAAAGGTGTTTACGTGTTAAATATGTCACTCCGTATAATAGCGAAGTAAATAAATGCAAAATTAAACTGATTAACTTATGTTTTATACATGAATAAAAAGTACATAGATACTGCAATTACTTCTGAAATTACAAATTATTTTTTTATGGAAGTACTTGATCATATAATTTTAAAATTAAAACAACTATTTTATTAGCCTCCTTAATTAAAATTTATGAATTGTTGGCTTGCGTTAAAAAAAATTACTCAATATTTCAATTCTTGTAATTTAAAAGTTATTTGAAAATAATTTGTTTATTTTAAGTCATACAAAAAATTTTTAGCGACATCTTTTTAACAAGATGTCCCAATAATTTCGTATTTTTATTTTAAATCTCTATTGTTAACTGCAAAAGAACTGTTTTAACAATCTATCTGTATAATACTTCTATATCCCATAAAAAGTTATAGAATGTAGGCTAAATTGGCTGAATTGAGATAGATATTTTTAATTATAATTTTGTTTACTATAAATGTAATTATTATTTATTTTTCTTTTCAAGTTTTTATATTATTGCATGTAAAAAAATATTTTGAGATTTTATATAATTACTTACAAAGTCTTTGCATAAGTATTCTGCAACAAAAATATTATTTATGAAGAAATCATTTCCATTATAGTTTGACAAATAAGAGAAGTTAGAGATAAATGTTTAATTTTTTGCAAACAAATAAGGAAACAACGAATTCAATTTTTCAACAATATAAAATTATGAATAAATCTACATTCAGAATTATTTTGTATTATTGATGTAACAAATCAAATATATTTTTTTTTACTGTTGACACAGTTCTAAAAGAAAAACAATATATGCAATAAATTAAAAAATGAGATCTGTACACAATTTACACTACACTTTTTCTGATTTCATCAGTTATATCCCAAACTTTGTACAAAACACAGTTACCCTTGAAATATACATGTATATTAAAAATATCACACTTTCACGTCCACACAAAAATACACCGCAAAAATAATGTGACTGAAAGTTCACTAGGTAATCTTGTGAGACTAGGAAAGTCTGTCATAACACAGCATATGATCATTTGGTTTTACATAAAATTAAAAGTACCTATATATTTACGGATGCATTCCAGGAGCTGCTCCAATACGCGGTCCATATAATGAATACGGAGAAAGATATGGAGATAAACTCGGATGGCTTATTGCAAAGGTATTTAGTGAAGGAGAACTTAATGATGGATGCATTATAGACGGTTTACTATATGGATGATATCTAGCTGTTGTTAGTGGACTTAGTGGTGGTGTAGGATATGTTCGAGGCAGAAGAGAATGTGTAGGAGGAAGCACTGTAGAACTTAACATCGATAAGGTAGAATTAGTTTCGGATATTGCCGCACTAGTATGCGTCCTTAAGTGTGATAACAGTTCTTCAGAATTAGAAAATCTTTTACCGCAATAAGTTGCATCACTAGATATCCAATTGCAAACATATGGTAAATGAGAAGCTGCAGCGAGAGCTGCTAGCTGTGCATGAGCATATACAGTAGCAGCAGAATTATGATTCATGTATCCACTAGATGTAGGTGGTTTCGAGTGATCACACTGCGCGCAACCCGCCGGACACGATATTGTTTTTCCTGCATTTGAAGCACTTAATAAATGAGAACTAACACTGCATCCAGCACAATAAGGATCTCGACACACGGATGAGAGAGATTCCTGTGTCTTCATTCTTCCATATCCAAGATACGAACTTATAACACCAGATTTTATTGTATGATTTTGAGGTATTAAAGTACTTGTCATTATATCCACAGGCAGAGCATATCCTGTTGAATATCCACCTAAGAATGGAGAAGATGTGGGCTGTAAGCCTGGCTTAAATGTGCCTAAAGGTAAATCTTTAATACTAGGATCTGACGAAGATGTTAGGATATTTGGAGTAAATGCTGTCTTAGATGTACCAGGTGATGAAGTGAGAGCTGCAGATCCATGGTTAGTTTTTTCTGTTACATTTATTAGTTCTCCAATATTTTCTGGTGAAGTTTTGTACTCTGCAGCGTCAGGGGATGTACAGGGTGAATTTACACTGTGACTACTGGAGCAACGTCCATTTGATGACACCTTAGTTGTTATAGGAGTATTTACGCGACATATTGCAGAACTACAACTGGAATTTTCCTCTGGAGTTCTAGATTTTTCTTGTGTTGTGTTCAATTCGTTTTTAAAATTTATTTTATTTATGCTGTCGGTAGAATTTGATTCAAATTTGTCCTTATCTGAATCGAGTTTGTTTGGTTTACTAATCTTGTCCGTACTTTGTAAAAGTTTAGAATTGCAGGTATCCGCTCCTATTTGACTGCATGTTTGGGCCAATAATGCCAAAGGACTTTTCTTAGCATCTAACTGAAACAAATAAATATTATAAATTATCTGATATATGCATGAGCGAATATATACTAAACAATTATTTGGCTCTATATATATATATATATATATATATATATATATATATATGTGTGTGTATGTATGAATGCATGTCTATGCATTCATACATACACACATATATATATATATATATATATATATATATATATATATATATATATATATATATATATATATATATATATATATATATATGAAAACGTCTTGTAGTCTTTACTTACTGTAGTAGGCAGAGGTGTTAGATATTCCGGCCTTAGATATTGATTACTTGAGGTTAACATGATGTAGCAATTTTACGTATATTGTAAGTACGTAACCGATGAAAAGTAAAATGCCATTCAATTTTCCTCGTAAGTTATTTCGTTTTAAGAAACAAACACTAACATTCCACAACACCGACAACTGAACTGATGCCACTAAAGCTCTGTTAGCAATGCGACAGGCGCTCTCCTTTACTGATGACGTCACGCATTGTTCAGTCCCCACCTATGTAAGGTTTGACACCCTCAGCCGCAGATCACCATGTTATTGCTTCATCTTTTTGCTTGTCGCCGACGATCACTTACTTTATTCTGTTATGTATAAGTCATGTACGCACATACGAATACACGCATTCAAATAAACGAGTAGAAAATATTAAAAAATTAATTTATTTCAGGTTAAAATTCAAAGGAAACAAATTATTTATATTCTATATAGATATATTATATTATCACTAGCAAGTGGAAAACTAAATGCTTATTATATATTGAATATTTGTTATTTGTTATAAATTTTATTACCTTCAGATAAATCTCATATTTTTCACTTACTGCAGATAATATTTTATTTTTCAGTTCAATATTATTTTTCTTTTGGAACATAAGTTTATTGCTATTTTAGGAAAAAACATTTAGAATCTATTTTAAAAATGTATTTCATCATTTTTTAGGCAATTGAAAAGGACGGGTACAATATAATATTAGAAAAAAATAGAAACCTTTCAGCATCTCATTTAGATAAACGCGTAGAGAATCATAGTCTTATATAGTATATAGTAGTATATATTAGAGTGAACAATACGGAAAACAATTCTTTATTTGCTCAGAAAAAGTCATTCGTCATTTGAAAATTAAGGAAAATATTTGCTTATTTTGAAATTAAGACTGGTATGAAAGTTTTTAAGGTTACATGTAAAGTGTTCAATAAAAGAACATTTCTGTCGATAAAAGTAAACTGTATTTATTTTTTATGACAAAAAATTATAATCATGATTAAAAAATTATAAATCTATTGGATTAAATGTTTAGAATTTCAGTATACGTGTTCAGAAAACGAAAAAAAATCTGATAATCAACAAGTAAACTAAAATACAAAAATCTCATATTAAACAATAAACATACTTATAACATGAGATAATTTTGTACAGTTTTCACTGCTTCTACACAGAAAAAATAGTTAATTAGACGGGTTTGTTAAATTATTTCTTATAGCACATATAAGAAAAACGATAATCACAAAGGATCTTCTGATACAAATTATCTTGCTTTTTGTAACAATATTTCACGTTTTATTATGACCCCCTTCCAAATCGACCTTTTGAGAATTTTTGACATGCATCTAGAAAGGAATGTACTACGTCTTACGTTTCTACCCCGTCGTGGATTCTGGCTCTGAACCACACACATTGCGGCTTTTAAACGTATTGAAACAAATACGAAATTTCCTGGGTATTCGAAAAGTGAGCTTTTCATTTTTAATTAATTTAATTTTTTACATAAATACTTAGGTATGTCTAATGAATGGACATTATATGTATGTTCATATTTAATAGTTTGTACCTAGTATTAGAAACTGAAAAACAGTAGGGAAATAAATGTTTCCATTAATTAAAAATAAGTATTTTTATTTTACAAATATTTCAAATTGTTAATTATACTTTTACAACACAAAAATACAATAAGTATACCTAAATAGGTACGACTATTTTCTTCAAATTGTGTAATAACTGTATTGATATAATTTTTATTTAGCAAATATGTTTTATTTTTAATTTTTTTTTAAACGTTGGTGCATACTATAATTTTTTATTAGAAGTTTAATTTATTAGGTAGATTTAATGACTAGTATTTTTTTTTTCTTCAAAATTGATTTACATCTACAATCTACAACAGATCGTTTGAGACTTTAAAGACTATACATTAATTAATAAATGTAAAATAAAAGATATGCACAAATATTTATTGCCATACAACATCTACTATCTACTACTTCTAGAAAATCTACCTACCTACTAAATTAATAAAATTAAATATTGTTACTAAATGAAAGTTTGTTTAAATTGTTATTTTATAATCCTATTTCCCATTAAAAAGTATGCCGCTTTTTGGATTACATAAAAACAATATTTTAACATTTCATGACAATTTTTTTTATTTTTACGATAAAATATTGAAGAGGAGTTCTCCGGTCTCTGAGATAAAACAATGATATACAATTTTAAACAGTGCTTCGAATTGAATGTAAGCGTTTAGAAAGTGTTTAGCTTTATGTATTTATAAAATTAAGAAAATATCTCTATTTTTTTGCAAACAAAATGTGTTTCTCTATGTATCTTTCTGTTACTCTCCTGTATTTCCTGCTTTACTGCATTCCTCGTTAGCACCGTAATACCAGCTAAGTAACAATTTGGTCTATTTTATGATTTTAATAAAAACTTTAAAATGTTCCAAATTGTGACAGAGCATGTATAACGGTGTCAACGACAATATCGCAGTTTGTAATAATAACTAATATAAAAGTTGTATACTACTGGGTAATTATTACCATTATTTGAAAAGATAAGTTATAATAATTCTTATAATCATAATAATTTTCTCTCAGTGTATCTGCCGAAGAGCTCTAAAGTAGAAGTTCCTACTAAAAGTATCTCAACTACGATTTTCGAGATAAATCGAATGATAAAAATTAGTTCCAGAGATATAGAAAATGTATACATTTGTCAATATCTCCATTGTTTTACAAATAATCTATTTTAATTTTTGACAGCCTCAATAATATTATCTTTCAACAGATCAATATTATCAACAGGTCCATTAGATTTTTGGTGGATTTTTTTTTCATAAAAAACTATCAAACAATATTTTGCTTCTTCGTCTGCCTCTAGAGAGGTTGAGAATTGGACTGTAAGGAGATTTTTGATATTTAAAATTTTGAAACTGTGATTTTTTTTTAAATTAATTTTCGAATTAAGGGCGCCGTTACTATGTATTAGTAGAGTAGTATACAAGACAGTAAGATTTTAAACTCTTGACAAATACTGCTATCTAGTAATAGCTAAACTATTTATATACCGGTAGTGTTGCCACTTGTAATTTCTTCGAGTCATGTGCTCTTACTTTTACTATAGTTGACTTCCAAAATTGTAGAGAGTGACTAGCTCGTAGACAAGCGCGACGGGCGAAGCGTGCGGGGAGCAACATTTCATAGGCGTACTAAATTTGAATGCCATCAGATATAAAAAATATATCAAAATAACAAAAATAACATCCATTATTTTTAGAGTAGAAACACTGATATAACAGTTTTTACCAATTTCGAGGCGTTAGATAATAAGAATATTTCAAAATTCAAAGTTTTTATCTTGTATTATCAATTACCCAAGGTCGAAAATAATAGAGAGTGACTAATTCACAACACAGAGATGAGTACGGAAGATACGTGTGTTATGATTACCTAAGTGTGTTAAGAAGAGTTAAAGCACACAAAATTATCAAAAATAAGTCGACGTCGGTCGAACCTAGCACATTAATAATTTACTTTAAATGTGCCACCTGTGTTATCCTCTCTACAACTTAGAATGCCGTCCTTTTGGACGGCGATTGTCCACCACCACCCACTTACACTATCTGATGGGCACTCCGCGGATATCACACTTAAGCCTTGTCCTCATGGACGTGAAATTCACGGATGTTTGCACGAATTTTGCAACTTCTGTTTTAATTATTTATGGCCGAAAAATCTCAACTTTTGACAATTGCAATTTGCGAAACTGTCAAACACTACCAATATTATTGTCCCTTTCATTATTATGTGGTGTTAATAAATTTGTTTTGAGCTTCTGATTATCTATGGCAGTTTCATGATGAAAATGATAGATATTGTTATAGGTAGTTGACAAAATTTGTTACAAATAGAGATTTTTCCACCATTATTGTTTATTGTTTGCTATATTTATGCAACTTACTTTGTTTAAATAATTTGTTTTGTTTATTATTTAAGATTACATAAATATATATGACTATTATGTATTGTTATGGCAAATAAATAAATTGTTATTATTATTATTATTAAACAAATCGCGCAAATATTTGCAAATTCCACATTCAAAAGGACTAGCACTGTCATTATAATGGTCACACATTAACACTTACTCATATCGTACCGCTTTCCGTATGACCTTCATACGCCCATATTTCGTCAAAATTTAATATATTCCAGATCCAGATTTTTTTTTTAATATTTATTTTAAATAGTTTCTTCGCCATATCACTATTTCGTCCTTTCTATCAGTATACTCTTTTTGATTTCATTTATACAGACTAAGTTTCATCTTGTAAGATATAGCAATAGAATTTTTTTAGAGAACTCATTTTACAATCTTCTTTCCGCGAGTGTCCATCACTTTCCATTTCATAGTTGTACTTCTTTACCACTTTTTCATTTGCACACATATGCTATTCACGTACAATTTTGTTAATGAAATACATATTTCAACTCACTTACACTCATATTTTGACCTCGCGCTCTAAATTCTTCATACATGTCATCATCCGATATTCCTCATTTCGATCAAATCACTAATAAAATTAATTACATTCATAATTAAATTAACGAAAAGATATACCCGAAATTTTGCCTGCCCGAACGATATACCCGCCCATGATAGCGCTGGAAATGAAACAGTTGGATCCGACAATTCGTCGCAACCAATCAAAAAGCAGCAGCGCATGCGTACTAACGTGTACTAACTGTAGCGTATGCGTAGCAAAAGCTATGTAATCGGGTATGCTCTCAGAGATATGCGGCACACGATTTTGTGGGAAATATGTACGGGCTGCATGTACATTTCTTTGTGTTGACTACTATAAATTATGAGCAGGTTTATAACATTACTCACTCTCTACAATTTTGGAAGTCGACTATAGAAATGTCCTTATTTGGCGGTAATGTTTAAATTAATATTGAAATAAAATTTTCGAGACACAAAGAGATAAAATATGTAAAAAAAAAATGAGTTTCAATACGCTGTAAATTGACATTAGTAATCTCCTCGCACTCGCTATTCGACAAAGCAAATAATGTCTTAAAATGTCCCTACTTGAGCATGTGAAAAGGTGGCAACCCTATACAGAGTGATTTCGAACTTATCTAAAAGAATTTGGGAATAGATGCATCATGAAAGATGAAGTCAATATTGTAAACAATTTTTTTGTAAAATAGTTTCCGAGTAAAAAATTATTTAAGTTGTAATATTTTCAACCTTTACATCGCTGGACGACTGCGTCTCTAGCCAGACGATTTCGAATATTGAAATCCGATTACTTTTTGTAGGCATTAAACGTTTTCATGATACGAGTCTTTTCATTAGTTTTTCAAGTGTCAAAAATAGCTTATGTGTATAGTAACTCGGAGTTGATGGATATCGTTTTAAATTATGACGATGTGAAAATGCTTTAGCAGAACGATTTCCCGTTAAACATGTGCCAAATGCAGCTACTTTTACCACGGTGTGAAGTGAGTGCAAGTGTAACACGAGGGAAATTTGAAACCGAATCGTGGAAGAAATGGAGATCTAGAACGTACACGGTGTATTGCAGCAGTGTGGCGTATCATACACGAAGCTCAATTATATCTGTACCATGTATAGCGTGTCCAAGCATTAAGACCAAGGGATTGGACTAGGAGGTCCGTTACCACGGCCGCTACGATATTCTGACTTTAAATCATTTGGACTTCTTTTTTCAGAAATATTTAAAAAATAGTGTATCGCACCGAAAAGGATACATACTATTGATGATTTATGTAAACGTATGATAGTTGCTGCAATAACTTACGAGTTCAAAACGGACAAGAAGCAGAAACATTTGTGTTAGTTTGCACAAACTGGGTAAGACCGGCCCAAAATCTTGTTGTAACATCAGGTATGTCAAACTATTTAAAGCAGTTAAATTTGTTGTATAAATTTTATACTTATTAATTTACGCCGATTTTCGGCGTTATAAAATGTTATTTATTTATTTCCTTCAGCAATTCTTTCCATTTTTATACGGTCGCAGATTGCATGCTTTGCCGCCTTATCAGGCTTTGCAGTGGACTAATTTCCAGTACTGCCCGTTTCGATTTTTTTAACCAAATTGTATTTGTAGGAGGCCCCTGTACACCCAAAAAACGTTTCTTTAGGTACGTTCTGAATCACCCTGTATACCGATATACCGGTCTGAAGACAGCAGCCAAAGATACCAACCAGGCGCCGCGGAAACATTCAAATGATTATAGATGTTCGTCGAGATAGAACACGGTGTTGAGAATTCCCCTCAACAAAATTAGGTTAGAAAGGTTTATTCACCCTGTACATCAACTGTACCTTATTTTAGTTGTTTATGTAGATTTAAGGTATAAATCGTAATATCTGTTGTAAATATTTATATTAAAGGTTGTTTATTTATTATCTCACTACTTATAGCATTGTAATTGTAAAATAAGGTTTTGCTACGTCCTGCACCGAATTAGAATTCCCAAATTGCCTTTCCTACAAGGAAGTTGTGAATACCGAGAAAGAGGGTGGGAGATCGAGGACGAGGCAGAAACCCTCCTAATTAGATACCTGGATACCTACAAGAGTATTCCTAACAGTTTACGTAAATAAATTCATTCAGTCCTTATACATCACTCGTTTGTAACACTATGTGTCAACTTCAGTTTAATTATATTTTGATATAGTCCTTCGAGAATTGTTATAGTTTACTGTCAGTATTAAACGTAAAGTTAGAATATTGGACTTTCATTTTGGAAACGTCAATCCTACAACAAACCATTAAACACTCATCACTCTGTTTGGGTACAAAGCAACGTTCCCCAACATTTGGTCCTCCGAGTCGGATTTGAACTAGCGACCTGAAGTCACGAAGTTTCACCCGTTGTTAGAAATTCCTTCCATAACAAAATATAACGCTCATAATTTAAGAACAAAATGTATAGCCATTAAAAAATTTAAAGGCACCTGTAAACCAATGGGATTTACTTCTAATTTATATCGTTAAGCAAAAACTTGATTTCAACACACGCAAGGCCTTTGAAACAGAAAGGGATAATCCTCAAATTTTGCCCACACTTACAGACTTTTACACATTTCTAGAAAAAAGATGCGTGATTTTCGATTCAACTGATACCGAAGTCAATCATCAAACGCAAAGAATCCACAAACAAAAAATGTGAATTCAAAACCACAGACTAGCGCACAAAGTTACTCCCGAGCTGTTTTTTGTATTTTGTGCAAACTCGACAATCATAGTATTTATAAATGCACTAAATTCCAAAACTTATCACACACGGAAAAGGTTAATGTAGTAAAGGTGAATAAGTTGTGTTATAACTGTTTAGGGTCAAAACACTTAACTAGGGATTGTCAATCTAGAAACTCCGCTATTTGTTCTGGAAAACACCACACAATACTCCATGTAGACAGAAATCCAAACCACTCGCAAAACACAGACAATTACCATAACTCGAATACTGTAAATCGCACACAAAACAATCAACATTCACGCAGCAACCCTGAAAATAATTCACATGTAACTCGAAGAAGCATACCGAATTATCAAACCCCAGAACCCTCGCAGCAAACATCCAATTACAATGAAAGCAGTAGCCAAGTAGTGTCCGCCGTTTCCGCAAAAACTTCTCATGTCCTTTTAGCAACTGCAATGGTAAAGACCCTCTTAGACAACAGTCAAACTTCATTTATAACCAACAAATTAGCAAATCAGTTAGGCTACCGATCCGCTCTAGAAACTTAAATATCTCCAAAATCGGTGACAGTAACTCAGCCTCTACACACACACTCAATTTGACGATACACTCAAACGCTGATACACATTTTAAGTTCCAAGTTGAATGCTATTTTAAATACCATCACTTTCAAGTTACCTCAAGTACAATTTGACACCACGAAATTTAGAATTCCTGATGACGTAATTCTAGCCGATCCTCACTTCAATATACCCTTAGAAATAGATATCCTGCTCGGAGCGGATATTTATTATGATTTGCTCACTCACGGAATAATAAAACTTGGTAAAAAGGCCCATGTTTTGCAAGACACACACCTCGGTTGGATAATTGCAGGAAACATCATGTTTCACTCCTCGTACAAACTTCTAATGTAGACGAATTATTGCAAAGATGTTGTAGTCCGTAGAAGACATACCCGAACGCGAAAAACCTTTAACTCCAGACGATGAGTTAGCAGAAAGTATATTCAAGAATAACGCAAGTTTTAGAAAACGGCACGTATCAGGTAAATTTACCATTCAAGTCAGAAACCGAATATTTGTCATTAAGAGACTCATTTAACATAGCTCAAAAATGATTTTTGAATCTAGAGCAGAGATTTCAAAGAGAACTTAAATTATTTCTCTCTTATAAACACTTTATTGACGAATACGTGTTCTTAGGTTACGGAAAATATGTACCATTACAATTATATAACGATCGGCACGAACATAAATATTTTTTATCGCATCACTGTGTAATACGGGAGCTTAGCGCGACAATGAAGCTGCGGGTAGTCTTTGACGGTTCGTGCAAAAGCACTTCAGGTTACTCATTGAATGGTACTATGCTAAGCCTGAATTATACGATATTTTAATTAGATTTAGATTATACAAATTTGTAATCATTTCGGATATCGAAAAATTGTATCGCCAAATCAAAATAAATCCCTCATAAAATTTTTTACAAAATATGCTGTGGAGAAACAATCCATCGGAACAATTTCTCTGTATTGAATTACAAACCGTCACATACGGCACAAATGGTGCACCCTATTTAGCGACACGCGTTCTCAAAGAAATTGCGGATACGGGAAAAGAACAATATCCATTGGCGTACTGTATGGCATACATACGAGAATTTAATATTAGCTTACAACCAACTAAATAATTTACTTAAGTCCGCAGGGTTCAAGTTACATAAGTGGAGTTCAAATTCAAACCAGTTTTTACAAAATTATTCAAGAAATGTAGAACAAGGCGCGTATGACATAAAGATAGAGAATAGCTCGAGTAAGGTTTTGGGAATTTTGTGGAACCCAAATTCAGATAGTCTCTCCCAAGATCACAGACGAAAATAATTTCACAAAGCGGAGGGTTTTGTCAATACTATCACAAATGTACGATCCCCTGGGAATCATAGGGCCAACAATAGTAATCGGAGAAATAATTATGTAAATAATTTGACTGAGTAAAATTAATTGGTACGGCACCTTAGATTCAAAAACACTCAGTCAATGGAAAAATTTCTTTACATCTATGTCACATTTATCAGATTTGAAAATTCCAAGATATTTACTAAATGATCCAACTTATTTGAAATTAGAATTACACGTTTTTTCTGATGCGAGTATGAAGGCATATGGCGCATGTATATATCTAAGAGCCACTTACGCAAACAATGTAGTCTCTTGTAGCTTAGTTACGTCAAAATCTCGCATTGCTCCCATTTAAACAATTTCATTTCCCAGGCTAGAATTATCTACCAAATTTATCACAAAAGGTAAGGTCGATTTATTCAAACACTTTAAAGTTTGATTCAATTAATCTTTGGACGGATTCAGAAATTGCATTACGTTGGATTAATTCTCACCCATCACGATACACGGTGTTTGTATCGACTAGAGTCCCGCGCATTCAAAAACTCACTTCAAATTGTCATTGACGGCACATAAGGTCTCATAAAAATCCTGCAAATATTCTCTCACGCGGAATGTCACCAGACGAATTAATAAAATCAAACTTATGGTGGCACGGCTCAAAGTTTCTACAAAATAGTGAATTGCATATTAAAAAATATGACTTTAAATTCAATGCTAAAGGTCTTCCGGAAGAAAGAAAAACAGTTTTAATCGCGAACACAAACTTCACAACCGAATCAGAAAGCTATTTTAATAGATTTTCATCATTCACTCAATTGCAAAGGACAATCGCATACTTGTGCAGATTTTGCCATAATGCAAGGCAACAAGCAAAGGCAAAACACACCAATACAACCGCAGAAAAATTAACAAGTCCTTTTACAGTAGATGAAACACAAAATGCACTTAACATAATTTTAAAAAATTTGCAAAATTCTCATTTTTCAAAGGAAATATTAGAACTAAAGACCATTATTATTCCTCTAAACCCGTTTCTTGACCAATTAGGACTCCTACGAGTAGGAGGGCGCTTATCGAACGCAGAAATACTATATTCACAGAAACGCCCCATTTTGTTACCTTAAAATAATCATACTGTCAAGTTACTGTTAGCAAAAGAACATTTACGGTTAGGTAATGCAGGACCACAAACAATTTTATCTAATTTTCGATTAAAATTTTGGCCACTCAATGGACTACGTGAAATAAAACGTATTATAAGAAACTGTATACCATGCTGTCGATTCAAAGCACAACCCGCACATCAGCTGATGGCTGATTTATCCAAGGACAGAGTGGTAATTGCATGCCCATTCCAAAATGTTGGAGTCGACTTCGCAGGTCCATTTTTCATAAAATCCTCTAGATTACGTAAGTCCCCCGTGATAAAATGTTATATTTCCCTATTTATATGTATGACAACTAAGGCTGTCCACATTGAATTAGTTTCTAGTATATCAACAGAAGCATTCCTACTCACACTTAAACGTTTTACTGCTCGCAGAGGCAACCCAACCAAAATATACAGTAACCACGTCACGAACTTCGTAGGGTCCAGTAATCAATTAAAAGAAATTTACGACTTCTTCAAGGCCAAAACCAACCTTAACTCTGTTCAGAATTATTGCACTTTACAGGAAATTAAGTGGAAATTCATACCCCCGCGCAGCCCTCACTGGGGTGGAATTTGGGAATTCGCAATCAAAGGGGCAAAACACCATTTTTATCGAATAGTAGGTAACTCTCAATACACATTTGAATAATTATGTACAATATGCGCGCAAATTGAAGCAATTTTAAATTCGAGACCCCTGTGTCCAATCTCAAACGATCCGTCTGATCTCACCTGTTTAACGCCCGGAAATTTTCTAATAGGAACCAGTTTGACTTCGTACCCTGAAAAAGACATATCCCACCTACCACAAAACAGACTATCATTTTGGCAGCAATGTACACAAATACAACAAAAGTTTTGGAAAAGGTGGTCAACAGGATATTTAAATCGGTTGCAAAACAGACCGAAATGGCATACTCCTTTAGAGAATTTAAAGGTTAACGATCTTGTTTTGCTTAAGGAAGATAACGTATCCCCGCTCAAATGGTCCCTGGCACGAATAATCGTGTTAATCTTAGTGCAGACAAACGCGTAAGATGAGTGAAAATAAAAACACAAACGAATTTTTATCAGAGCAATCGCAAAAATTTGCCTCCTTCCGCAGGAGCACTCAGCTCAATGTTAACCAGTCGACGAAGTAAATTTCAGCGCGTGATGTCAGTATGTAGTAGTTCGTATTATTTCCAGTGTAAGAATGTCATTGTTTTGAAGTAAAGACTTCAACGCGGGCGAGTATGTTGAGAATTCCCCTCAACAAAATTAGGTTAGAAAGGTTTATTCACCCTGTACATCAACTGTACCTTATTTTAGTTGTTTATGTAGATTTAAGGCATAAATAGTAATATCTGTTGTAAATATTTATATTAAGGGTTGTTTATTTATTATCTCAGTACTTATAGCATTGTAATTGTAAAAGATGGCTTTGCTACGTCCTGCACCGATTTGGAATTCCCAAATTACCTTTCTTACAAGAGAAAGTTGTGAATATCCAGAAAGAGGGTGAGAGATCGAGGACGAGGCAGAAACCCTCCTAATTAGGTACCTGGATACCTACAAGAAGTTTCCTAACAGTTTACGTAAATAAATTCATTCAGTCCTTACACATCACTCGTTTGTAACACTATGATGTAACACTATGTACATCATTGTAGCATAAGTTTGTTGTGCCTGTTGCACTGTGTCAACTTCAGTTTAATTGTATTTTGATATGGTCCTTCGAGAATTGTTATAGTTTACTGTCAGTATTAAACGTAAAATTAGAATATTGGACTTTCATTTTGGAAACAACGTCAATCCTACAACAAGTCATTCAACACTCATCACTCTGTTTGGGTACAAAGCAACGTTCCCCAACACACGGTTTAATTTATATACTCGTATTTAAAATATCCTAATAAAACATTTATTTTTGTAATTTGCTTAACTTAAACAATATGATAATAATAATGATAATGATGATGATGACGATGACGATGACGATGACGATGACGATGACGATAACGATGACGATGGCGATGGCGATGGCGATGGCGATGGCGATGGCCATGGCGATGGCGATGGCGATGGCGATGGCGATGGCGATGGTGATGGCGATGGCGATGGCAAAATAATAATGATAATGATAATGATACTGATAATGATAATGATACTGATAGTGATAATGATAGTGATAGTGATGGTGATGGTGATGGCGATGGCGATGGCGATGGCGATGGCGATGGCGATGGCGATGGCGATGGCGATGGCGATGGCGATGGCGATGGCGATGGCGATGGCGATGGCGATGGCGATGGCGATGGCGATGGCGATGGCGATGGCGATGGCGATGGCGATGGCGATGGCGATGGCGATGGCGATGGCGATGGCGATGGCGATGGCGATGGCGATGGCGATGGCGATGGCGATGGCGATGGCGATGGCGATGGCGATGGCGATGGCGATGGCGATGGCGATGGCGATGGCGATGGCGATGGCGATGGCGATGGCGATGGCGATGGCGATGGCGATGGCGATGGCGATGGCGATGGCGATGGCGATGGCGATGGCGATGGCGATGGCGATGGCGATGGCGATGGCGATGGCGATGGCGATGGCGATGGCGATGGCGATGGCGATGGCGATGGCGATGGCGATGGCGATGGCGATGGCGATGGCGATGGCGATGGCGATGGCGATGGCGATGGCGATGGCGATGGCGATGGCGATGGCGATGGCGATGGCGATGGCGATGGCGATGGCGATGGCGATGGCGATGGCGATGGCGATGGCGATGGCGATGGCGATGGCGATGGCGATGGCGATGGCGATGGCGATGGCGATGGCGATGGCGATGGCGATGGCGATGGCGATGGCGATGGCGATGGCGATGGCGATGGCGATGGCGATGGCGATGGCGATGGCGATGGCGATGGCGATGGCGATGGCGATGGCGATGGCGATGGCGATGGCGATGGCGATGGCGATGGCGATGGCGATGGCGATGGCGATGGCGATGGCGATGGCGATGGCGATGGCGATGGCGATGGCGATGGCGATGGCGATGGCGATGGCGATGGCGATGGCGATGGCGATGGCGATGGCGATGGCGATGGCGATGGCGATGGCGATGGCGATGGCGATGGCGATGGCGATGGCGATGGCGATGGCGATGGCGATGGCGATGGCGATGGCGATGGCGATGGCGATGGCGATGGTGATGATGATGGTGATGGTGATGGTGATAGGGATAGGGATAGGGATAGGGATAGGGATAGGGATAGGGATAGGGATAGGGATAGGGATAGGGATAGGGATAGGGATAGGGATAGGGATAGGGATAGGGATAGGGATAGGGGTAGGGATAGGGATAGGGATAGCGATAGCGATAGCGATAGCGATAGCGAAAGCGATAGCGATAGCGATAGCGATAGCGATAGCGATAGGGATAGCGATAGAGATAGTGATAGTGATAGTGATGGTGATGGTGATGGTGATGGTGATGGTGATGGTGATGGTGATGGTGATGGTGATGGTGATGGTGATGGTGATGGTGATGGTGATGGTGATGGTGATTGTGATAGTGATTGTGATAGTGATAGTGATAGTGATAGTGATAGTGATAGTGATAGTGATAGTGATAGTGATAGTGATAGTGATAGTGATAGTGATAGTGATAGTGATAGTGATAGTGATAGGGATAGTGATAGCGATAGCGATAGCGATAGCGATAGCGATAGCGATAGCGATAGCGATAGTGATACTGACAATGACAATGACAACTAATACTAATACCAATTCTAATACTAATACTGATACTAATACTGATACTGATACTGATGATACTGATACTGATACTGATACTGATACTGATACTGATACTGATACTGATACTGATACTGATACTGATACTGATACTGATACTGATACTGATACTGATACTGATACTGATACTGATACTGATACTGATACTGATACTGATACTGATACTGATACTGATACTGATACTGATACTGATACTGATACTGATACTGATACTGATACTGATACTGATACTGATACTAATACTAATACTAATACTAATACTAATACTAATACTAATACTAATACTAATACTAATACTAATACTAATAGTAATACTAATACTAATACTAATACTAATACTAATACTAATACTAATACTAATACTAATACTAATACTAACAGTAACAGTAACAACAACAATAGAAACAGCAACAACAACAACAATCTAGCTAAATTTACTAACCTGGTTAAATGTTTCGATACCTACCTTATTACGTTATGTTGTGTACACCATAACAACAGTTAGCTTTCAACATTTTTAAGGTATTGAGATGTTTTCATATTGTTTGAATTGAAATTAGTTTGTTTTTCTTAATTTTATTCGTTTCGAAATTTAAACCCACGATAGACAACTGAATTTAATGTCTTATAGAATTTTCTTCAAAGTGAGTTAGAGACTTCTTTATAATATTATCCATCATTCCATGTTTACAATTAATTCTAAGAAAATGTCTGTGCAATATTTTTCGCTTATTCTTTCTGATGTCGGATGTTATAAATTGTTTTGTTTTAATGTAATTTGTGGCACTACACACACATAACTGAAAGATAAAAACAATAAATTATTATTTAGCTTTAAATGACTGTGATAGGTACTTTCTGCGTAAAGCAAGTTTGCAGGTGATTCTTCCCAGGAAAACACAGTTGTTTTATTTTAGTTCTGTATCATATAAAATACAGAAATTATAGTTCATTGTTTACTATTTTACAGATGTAGAGTTCTTCTTAAACATATTTTATCCATCAGAAACATAAATAAAGTGCTGAAATATGTGGATACAACAATCAATCATTTCAAGGTTATGCTTTAATAATATTTCTTTTGTGGTGCTGAGGTAGGTTCAGTTCTCACTTTCAACGACAGACACGTTCACATTATAATAAAAAAGTTTTAGGAATCGTATTGTTCGAATTTATTTGTTGCTAAATAAGTAATCAAGAATTACATTACCCCATTACCTACTCAATTTTGTAAATTATTTTGTGATAAAAATACGGGTACCTAATTATTATGTATACTGTAGTAACATAAAAAATACAATTTACTGAAGTTTTATTACATTATAATGGAACAATTTAAAAATATCCACAGATATTTTACACAATATTCACGCTGTAACCCTAGCTGTAACGGAAGACTCAGCCTCAACTCAAGTCTAAATTTGTATCGACAAATCTCAATAACACCATTATATTTAGCGTTACTTATGTCGAATAAAATACTTTATGCCATTAATATTTGACAATCCAATGACAATTCATAGTTTTGACGTTTAGCACTTCTTCTGTGCTTCTGTGTAAGTCTGGCTCAAGGCTATGTACGTTTTACATGACAAAACAATGAAAATTGGGTACTTTTTGGAGGCGTTTTTATTTATCAGAATGTGTTCATAATTAAGTATATTTATTTATAAATCGATTTCCTGAAAAATGGAAACCCTTTATAAGAATTGATGTGATGATAACATCAATTCTTATACAGAGTGTTCCATTCTACGCGCCATCTAGTGTCTGTATACCTAATTTTGTCGCACTGGCTATGCTGGTTTCTGAGATATTCGCACTGAAAGTCTTAAAGGGAACACCCGGTATACAGGGTGAGTCAGTCATAATGTTATTAATTTTAATCACGTATTCGGAAGGCGTAATAAAGTCAGAAAATCGAAAAAATTGTTTACTCGATCTTTAAAAAAATAAAAAAATCACCCTACAAAATTCGGTAACACGACGCTACTGATGGCGCAGCCATATGACAATTGAATGACGAAGGAAAAATCGTTGCCACATCATGTTTACATACATAATATCGTCTAACACTTCAGCGTGTTATTTAAATTTACCACCATTTAGTCGCACTTTCTGCATTTCCTTCCCCCCAAATTTGGAGATCATACCACACATTTGGAGGGGGGATGGAGAGAATACAAGCAGTAGTTTGTCTATTTCGGTCTCATGTATTGGTTGTAAATTCACAATGTCTAATGTTACAAATTTCGTTTCTGCGGAAATGGTAGTTTTATACTGAGAATGTTTACGAAATGCATGCCGCAGCTGCTGAATATAGGAGAAGTTTCTCTAACAGTATACAAGTGCTTCTATGCCTTCGTGATGCGGGTAATATGATAGCACATCGGGAAGTTTCTGGACATCGATGTGATAGACACTATTTTAAATTTAGTTTAGTAAAGTGCTATGTATGAATGAGTGCAAAAGTAAAGTGCTATGTATGAATGAGTGCAAAATGAAATATTAGACATTCAATACTAATGAAAATTTACATGTTTATTTAAAATCATAAAATATTATTGAAAGTATTATTGTTGTTAAAATTAAAATACAATAGAATAGAACAAAATAATATAAAAATGGATAATACAGAGTATATAGGTAGATTATTATACTGCAAATTAAATAAATTGAATATTTTAGAAAATAAGATATAGTTAAAATTTATCTAATATTGGGACATGATCTCACATTTATGAAGAGTACATAAACAAAAACAGATTTAAACTCAGAGCAAAGCATATTAAATGAACATGTAAATATCATAGAGTAATTTCATACATATATCGACAGGAGTCAAGCAAATATAATAAAAATATTAACATTTAAAGTAAATAAATTTTATAAAATGTTCAGAAATATCAAATAAATTTCATAGCCATGGACAAATGTCAAGCATAAAGTTGGCTTCACAAGAGATATCACAATTTACAAAAAAGGAGTAATATTTAAGAATATTTTAACATTTAGCTATAAGTAAAATTGTAAATACATCAATACAAGTGTATCGAAAAACATTAAAACAGTGCATCGAAAAACTCATTAAAATCATATGTATGAACCATAATATGTATGCAAATTTTAAAACAAGGAATCAAGATGTCAAATTGATAAAAAGATGGAAGAACAAGTTTTGTTGATTGGATACGAAGAAAAGAAAGAACGTGCAGCTTTGGTTTTAGAGAGGTTCTCGAAAATTAGGAAAATTAGCAAGAAAAAGTCAGAGTAAAAGTTAAAATTAATACTAACGTTAAAATAAAATTGGTCATCAGCATTAGAAACTGATATCCAGGTCCAATCTAGCGTAACGTTTAATTTTGATTTAAAAACAAAATACATATTTTATATCCTAAACTAAAATTAAAACACCCAGTATATACAGGGTGAATCTTAAATAAGTACAAATATTTTAACCAGCAGTATAGTTTTGTGTGTAGAACACATAATTAATAGTTTTTTTACAAAAAAATCAGAAATAAAAAAGTGAAATTTTAAATAAATTTCGTAATTTTTCAGTAGAAAACTTGTTGAGGACCGCTGGCCTAGACCGACCCTTCATACTTTTATGAGTCATAGTGCTGCAGACTGAACGTGTGGTTCACAGTATTGCCAGTATTACACAAATGTCTTTGCTTCAAGGAAGAAAAAATCTCAACTTTTAGCGAATTTTGTCAAGTGTAACATTTTATATTATTTTTTATTATCAAACTGTCATTGACTGTCATGACAGATTATCGGAAGCCCAAGTCAAACTTGTTAACCCCACATAATGCATGAAAATAGCAATAAAATTTGCTAAAAGTTGACATTTTTTCCATTTTAAATAAAAAACGCGTGCATAGTTTTTCGTTATTCTTCATAAAATAACTTAAGGAAATTGTGTTTTGTGTCCCTTTCTAAGTGTACAATGACATTTAACTTGTGAAATGTGGATTACTGATTAAATAGTTAATTTTTTAACAAACAGGTAAGCTTGTGTGCACGTTTATGTATAATTTTTGAACATTGGACATAGTAATATCACGTAATATCTTCCTAAATATTTTACGGTAGTATTGAACTTGCGGAAATTCATTTTTAATCGTTGAAGTATAGTAAGGTTAGTTCAGATGTTAAAATTTATGTTAATATTGCTGCGTATCATACTACATACCCAATTTTACTGTACTTATGCTTAAAATAAGTATTTTTAAAATAGAACTATTACGTTAAAGGAAACGTAATATTTATATTGGAGGAGATATGGCAACCTCGCAACAAATCATATGTTTCATTACGTTGTTGGATGAAAAATCAGCCAGCGGTCCTCAAAATGTGGGTATTTTTTTAAAAAATTAATATCTCCGTAAATATTTGAAATTTTTAAAAATGGATTTCACTAGACTGATTTAAATGACGAACTACACCAGCAGTTAAAATATTTGTACTTATTTAAGATTCACCCTGTATAATATTTTATTCATATCTTTATAAACACACGTTAATTTTATATATATTTGTCCTAATTAAAAATCACACTGTATTGATAATATTTAACTCGCCAATTTTGTCAACAAAAGGAGAAAAAAAGGATATTTATGTTGTCCGTCTAATGATCTTTCTCGAAAAGTTTCCACTGCATTCTTAGCTGAAAAGTAAAATTGTTAAATAAAAGTAAATAACATTTTTAAATTCGTACCTTTTTGTAGCTGTAGATAGGTGTAATTATAGTTTCTTAGCGTGGTTTTTGTAGGTAGCTGTTGTTATTTCAAAATACGGAAATACTGAAGCCCTGAAATAAAGAATAAAATAATTAAAACTTTAGTTTATAAATGTTTACATTTGTTTTGTATGAGTTAATTTAATTCGTACATAGTTTAGAGATTATTTAAGTATCTAATAACGTAACTATTGTAACCTACCTGGTGTATATGTCCAACAGGCTTCATAAATTTAAAAATTCAAATAATTGACTGGACACTGGTTGTTTGTTAACTTAAATTTGACATTTCGCCATATTGCCTCCACAAAGTATTGATCGACTTAGGTTGAGTAGATTCTGTGCGGTGTGGTGTCGCACGATTGCGCGTAGCATTTTCCAAATAGAAAATTCCTAATTATGCCATTTTCCAATTTTGATTTAATTGATTTACAATAATATGTAATATTATTAATTTTTCTATATATATTATTCGATAATCCTAGTATTTTAAGTTATAGTTGAATAAAATTCCTATTGGTCACTTTTGAACCAATCAGAGAGTTGTTTAGTTTTTTGTTGGTTCCAATCTGCCTTGCGGCGATCGGGAACATCTCGAATGGGCAAATGTATGTGGTGTGAGGTTGTCGTGAAATATCTGTGATTTCTACAATCATCTCGTTGAGGATTCTGATTTCCGATAACCCAAACGAATGCTTGGTAGCTGCTTCATCGTTAGATTGGTATATTTTTGTGCAGAAGTCCAAGATTATTCTTCTTCATTGTGAAGGATTAGGTATCACACGACGAGCATTTATTTTGGCCCTTATCACAACACCATTGCAATTGTGAGTTATCACAGTACACAGTACTGTTAAAAAGGAACCCCTAATTAATTAGGGTAAGTGTTTCTGAGCTTTTTCTCTTTTGTAACTATTTTAAATACCTTATCGTTTAAAAAGTAATTATATTTGCTGGTTAATATTTTTTTTGGCATACACGATATTATATCGTTCTTCTGTATTTATACAGGGTTCACCTTCACCTATACGTTCAAGATCGATATTTGAGTTTTGGTTCTAGTCGTAGTCCTAGGTCTGCTGCTACTTGTAATTCAATTTTGAATCCAAATCTGGAACTGTGGCGGAGTTCTTGGGAATTCACTCGAGTCTAGGTGCTGTATTTGGTCCAACCTTGGAATCCCAGTGCTGTTCCTCTGCATTTGGAGTAATCCCATTTTCTCGGTGCTGCGGCTCTTCCTGGGTTCCTGTGGAATGCTTACGTAACCATCTGAGTACTAAAGGACTCACGCAAGTTACCATCTCTATCTTGTTCATCTTTTTCTTTCATATACCAGTTAATCACTGGCTGAATGATTTAGTTGAATTTAATTAAAGTTTAATAACTAAAATAATATTATACTATTTAACATAGTTTAGTTATTCTTCGTTATTTTTTTTAAAAGTCTCACTAATTGATTTAGTTAAACTTTATAGTTATTAATAGTTTATTAAGATTATAACTTAGTATTTTAATTTAGCTTATATTTATTTTTTTTTGTAAATAAACGCTAGCTAGCCATTAAATTAAAAAAAAAGACAGTCACACACAGAATTTTCGTAAAACAATAAAGTTACTTACCATATAGTTAATAATATTCACTTTTCCATTTACTATAAAAATTTTGTTATTTTGTGGACCATATGTCACAATAAGGATCATTTTACGATATCGTATATCAGTATCAGTGAACATCAGTAAATAGAATCCCACAGAATAAGAAAGTTTAAGAAACTTTATTCTATAATTTTAAGTCCTAAAGATAGGCAACCCTTAATATGCAACTGCATTTAAAAATCTATTACCTATAAATTAAATGTATATAAAATTAAAATATTCTTCAATAAGTATTAGACAACAATCTCTTATGAAATAAACATTTTCAATTGTGTAATGATATTTATTTGACAGGTACAGTGTTTTGTAATAAGATTTGACTTGACTAGCGAACCGACTATCAGAGTCTATGTTCTACAAGCAGCCAGGGTAGGTGAATAAGCTAGAAAAGATATTACACAGGTTTGTAGCCCAATAAATATATATATATATATATATATATATATATATATATATATATATATATATATATATATATACATCTCACTATCTTTTCTGCGTCTTTATATGAACCTACTGATTCTGCGTCCAGCAGAGTGCCACGTTCGATAATAAAAAAAACTTCAAATATGAAGGATGTTATGCCCGGCTATGAAATTACCTAATAATAGCATAATTGGTATTAAAAATAAGAAATAAATAGTTGAATATTAATAAAGAGAGAGTATAGTTTATTTACTATATCAACAGGAAAACTGTAAATGGTAATCTGCAAAACAAATAATATAATCTAACAAAATGAAATTACCTGTCTAAGCTGGAGGTAATATTATAAGAAAATATATATATATATATATATATATATATATATATATATATATATTATATATATATATATATATATATATATATATATATATATATATATATATATATATATATATTTATAATTATAATTATTTAACCAATTAAATATGGTCCGAGTATATAGCTATATTCCCGTTTACATGTGTGGAAATGCATATATTCTTATTGGATAAAAGATTTTGAAAATATTGTAATATGTAGTGTAAGAAATAGTACTTTAAGAAAGTAAAGCTATGAATAATTATAGTTATACACAAAAAAAATACAGATGCATATATATAGAATGCAGTTCTTGAATTGGCTAGTTTACTTATTGTTGGCTCCACGTGTTTCAAAAGAAGAAAGGTGTCTACAGACCTGAAAGCTCGATTTTCTCAAAATATTAATAAACGTTTCAAAAATAACTTACGGTATCAATTATCTTTTCTGAGGGTACTGTAATGAAATAGTTATATAGATGTTATCAAGCTGGTGGTGCTTGCGTTATAATGGTTCTCTCAGTCTGGTAAGAATTAATTTAAATCCCTTTTAAAGGAACGGATTTTCTCCAAAAATACACATAAATACACAATACTGCAGTTCAGCTAACGAAAATCCACTATTATCTGATAACAAATTGATTTATCCCCGCAGGATGATTAGAAAAATCACTTCAATTCTTTCTCAGATACTTCTTCTCACGAGACCAAACAGGAAAAATTCGACATATTTCTTTTTCAACCAATATTTGACATTTTGATACCAAACTTTTAGTATGAAATTACTATTAAAATGTTTTAGGGAAAAAGGCATGGCGGTAGTTAAAATGTAAATAACATAATTAGAAAATAAATTATTTAAATTAGAAGAATTTGCAAATTAACCAACCAGCGGTCTAGATAAATTACTAAGAAACAGAATGAAGTTAATTATATTGTGTAAATATACTTAATAATCAAGATATTGATTTTTAAAGGAAACATAATTAAATAGTATCGTAGGCACGGCAATGTCCATCGAGCGATAGTACTGGACGCAAAAAAGTAGAGAAATAGATAAAATTCCTATTTAATCCTATTGCCCGCGAATATAGAAAATATTTTAATCAATATTGCAATAATATTTAAAACAATGAACTAATATAATTTATAAAATGTTGTTTATATTTAGTAGCAAATTTATTTTGATCTACGAAGTAAGTTTATCTAAAGTTTTATAAAAATTGACGGGAAATAATGCGAATATTTTACACAAATGAAGTGTTTAATTATTCTTATTATTTTAAGAAATTCGTAAAAATACTGAAATAAGAGTTTTATTGTTTAGCTAATTGGTTGATAATTAATTCATTATAAATATTTAACATTATACAATATAATTTGCCAAAAATAATTTGAGTAAAGAAGTAAGTTTGGTTGCCTATTTTAAGGAATTTATATATATATTCATTTGTAACAAAAATAAATGATGAAATACATACACCGTTATTCTGCATCCGTTCATATACCTACTCTTTCGGTGTCTAGTATATACATTCATTATCATAATATTTTCAACGTGTATATTTTATATATGTATTTCTACCTTTCTGCATCCGCCGACGTTGCCACATTTCATCGTCAATAACGTACGTATACTTAAAAGTATTAAAACTTTAAATGTGATATTATAGAAATATAAGTGATAATGCTATTAAAGTAAGTATTAGGTGCATACGATTTGTGTAGAAAATAGAATATGATAGAATTTTATTCATATTTGTCGCATATACAGTGTCCTAAATTTGAAGTCTGTTTCTATGGTCACATTTAACATAAAAAGGTCACATAAAAATATAGAAGTCAATTTTGACAAAGATATATCAGTTTGAAGTTAGTTCTTGACATTGTATTTTTCTTTAACTTCTTCGCACCCAGTTGAAAGTAGATTAGATATATTTTATACTTACCGGTTATTCTTATAATTATGTTAAAAAAGGCAGGTGGTGAAGTTAAACTTTTTAAATTATTTTTTCAGAATAATTTTGCCAATTTTTCAGTCATCAGTGTAAAGTTAATATAGATATTTTCTCTGGTTGCCCAAATTCTGAAAGGTATTATTGTAAACGACGCTTAAACAACATAAGCATGGGGAGAAGCATTGTTTTTCTGATATACGCCCATGGACAAGGCCAATGTCCTAATATAAAATTTTATTTTAGAATATTTTGAAAACTATACCATATTTTAATTCTGTAATATTTAAAAAAACTATAACAGGTTATCTTCAAATTGGTCTATTTTCAAAACAGATTAGAAGTTTATGAGATACAGGGTGTTAAAAAATATGAAAGATATTATGTTAGAAAAGACTAATTTTTAAATTATTTATCTAACAATCTCCCTTACTTTATAATTCATTAAATCAGTTAACTCTAAAACCACTCATTTCGCAAAAAGAATCTATAGGATTACTTACCTAGAAATTTTTACTTTTTTTGAAAAACACATCTTAGAAAACGTACTTAGAATCGCCTGTAGTTCTATAAGTGGGTTAATGCACTCTATATGAAAAAATATATCTTAGACAGTATGTCCACGGTGAGAGGGAAAATATTTTTATTTTTCATTTTGCGAGAAAGTGACATTTTTGATTAAAATTTTTGCTTGTCCTTACAATGCAGCTGGCATGGAGAACTTTCATGACGAATGTTCAAGGTGATCAGAAAATCGGTAAATATAAAAATCGTTCAAGAATAAAACTGCCTTTGTTTTTAACAACTTAAAAAAATGTTGTTAAGGAAAGTTGCTTAGAATTAAAATTTATATTAAAATTTCAATTTGTGCATGAATCGCCCTAATTTGATAGAAACGTGTAGTAAAATATTTTAATTTTTTATTTTACGAGAAAAGGGCATTCTTAGTTAAAATTTTTGCTTGTCTTTAAAATACGGTTGGCATTTTAATATTTTCGTTTCCGTAATATATGTTGTTTCTAATGCTTATTACTATTTTTTAATATCAGACTGTATCAAACTCTCCTCTAAATTTCCCGAATTTTATAATTCTTCAGCACCCCCGTCACCCCCATTACACTCCGGAATATTTTAATTTCCGTAATATATGTTGTTTCTAATGCGCTTATTACTATTTTTTTATTTTTTGGCAAAATATCAGACTCAATCAAACTCTCCTCTAAATTTCCCGAATTTTATAATTCTTCAACACCCCCGCCACCCCCATTACACTCCGGAATATTTTAATTTTTGTAATATCTGTTGTTTCTAATGCTTATTACTATTTTTTGGCAAAATATCGGACTGTATCAAACTCTCCTATAGATTTACCGACTTTTTTAATTTTTCAACACCCCCGCCTCCCCCTTATTCCCAAAAATTTTTTTCTTTTCCGCAATATATGTTGTTTCTAATGCTTATTACTATTTTTTGGCAAAATATAAGACTCTATTATAAACTCTCCTCTAGATTTCCCGATTTTTTAAATTTTTCATCACCCCCGCCACCCTCTTACACTTCGGAATATTATCGTTTCTGAAATATATCTTACTTCTAATGCTTATTACTATCTTTTGGCAAAATATCAGACTGTATCAACAAACTCTCCTCTAGATTTCCCGAATTTTATAATTCTTCAACACCCCCGCCGCCCCCTTACCCCCGGAAATTTTTTGTTTCCGTAATATATGTTGTTTCTAATGTTCACTACTATTTTTTGACAAAATATCAGATTGTATCAAACTCTCCTCTAGATTTCACAAATTTTATAATTCTTCAACACCCCCGCCACCCCCTTGCATCCCGGAATATTTTCTTTCCGTAATATATGTTGTTTCTAATGCTTATTACTATTTTTTGGCAAAATATCAGACTGTATCAAACTCTCCTCTAAATTTCCCGAATTTTATAATTCTTCAACATCCCCGCTACCCCCTTACTCCCAGGAATTTTTTCTTTCCGTAATATATGTTGTTTCTAATGTTCTAATGTTCATATATGTCGTTTCTAATGCTTATTACTATTTATTGACAAAATATCAGACTGTATCAAACTCTCCTCTAGATTTCACGAATTTTATAATTCTTCAACACCCCCGCCACCCCCTTACACCCCGGAATATTTTCTTTCCGTAATATATGTTGTTTCTAATGCTTATTACTATTTTTTGACAAAATATCAGACTGTATCAAACTGTCCTCTAAATTTCACGAATTTTATAATTCTTCAACACTCACATCTTTTTATGAATTAAAAATGAAATAATTTACCTATAAATAACCACAAAATATATATTTTAATGCAATATTAGTAACAATAACAATGTGCATGAGTTTCTAATAAGCTACAAATTCTAAAATTTAATTAGCAAAATATCAAAAGTGTGCAACGAGGAATGTATAAATTATAAATGCTGATAGGTGTAACTTAAAGACAGTGTTGTCAAATTGATGGATGCACAATCATCGACAGCAGTGTTAAAAATATACTTCTTCAAAATATACGGCTGCAGAGAAACTGCACCCTAACGGACAAAGATTGAACTGAATTTGTATATATTTTTTAAATTTCCGCGTCCTTAACAGTCTATGATATCTCTTATTTCCTTTACTCTAAATTATTCAACTTCACATCATTTACTTCATAAATATAACAATAATAGATGGCAGTGTAGGAGAACAGCTGTAAAGCTTGGAAATCATGGAACTGTATGAAAAACTTATATACAGTATGCGCCAAAAGTATGGAATAAATTCAATAAAAACGAAACAATTATTTTTTGGGAAAAATCCTCGAACAGGTCGATTTTTAATTTAAAAAATACACATTTTAGCGTAAAATGCGATTTTCAAATGTCATTTGTTTTCGAATAATGACGTCATCGATTTTTTTTTAAATGGCAACACCATATTTTTTTCTTTGATTCTGAAATATCGTTTGATTCTCTATCAGACAGTACTAAAATTTTGCCCTCTTACATAGGAAAGTTTTCGAGTAAATGACGATTGAATGTTAGAAAACGTAAATTTTATCCATAAAAAAGTAACAATTCTGAGGCACGTAAAATAAAATACAATTGATTAAATTTTATACTTAAAATAAGTGTGCTCTATAAACTTTTTTTCTGAGAGACGCGATATTAGACATACAAGGTGTTAAAGTTTACAAAAAATATATTTTCTGTAATATCTTCATAAGTAGCATGCCACGAGGTTAATATTACATTCAGTAAAATACGATTTGAATACGATGTAGTAAATTTCATTTAACATCAGCGCAATATGAAGATATTACAGAAAATATATATATTTATTGTAAACTTTAACACCCTATCTCGAATACCGCTTCCCCAAGAAAGAAGTTTATAGAGCAAACTCTACTTATTTTTTTGGCAATTAATATGTTTCTGCAGCTTCTGTATTCATTTTCTGTGAAATCACCCTGTATATTAAAATACCTTGCCCCTAACGCACAAATGATGGCATCTTTTTTGCGATAGAAGATACTAGATCAGTCTCAAAATACTTTTGTTCCTATTTCGGAATAAACGTTTCATGTTGGGAGTAAAATATTTTGTGAACTACTGAATTTTTATTTTTTGGACAGGTTTGTTTATGTTTGAACTCCACATTAATTCGCGAGAGTTAAGACCAAGACAAAATTTATATGGGACATAATTGCCTTCTGAACAATCAATGTTAACTTTTGTACACAGATTTATATAAAATTTGTGAATTTATTAGAAAGTTCCCTTACTGATATTTGCTATGTTTTAGTAGCAAAAATAATGAAGCAAACAAATACAAGCAGTTTTTATTAGTAATTGCAATTTTTGTTGGTTATTTTTTCATGATTTTTAATTAAAACTATATGTTCCTTGTTTTGTTGAATTGTTTTCTTAAGAAAGCTAATATTAATTTATTTCTGTCACTATTTTGTGATATTCGTATTTCAAATCAAAATTTGTATCACCACAATTAGCGTTATTAAACTCCTAACATTCAGTATACAAATAATTATATTAAGTGTCAGTTTTTACCTTACGTAATATCCGAATACCTAATTATAACAAACAATACTTGTAATGGAGTAATAGTAATAATAAGTTTTATTTTGCTCTACAGGCCTCGTTTAAAATTTGCTCTGCTTGCATGTTTTCCCCTCATTTCTTCACAATCACGCAGTAGATGCTCTGTCACTTCTCTCTTCCCAACAGGCCCTACATCTTCTCTCACTTCCATCTGTCCGCCATTTATTATTTTTTTCCTCAACTGAATCTTGCTAACATTATCCATTCCTTCTTACTCTCCCTCTTTAATGTTGTTCTTCTTTCTTGCCTTTCTATATCTGTGTCTCTTAGCTGTAATTCTTTCCTCATCTGTCTGCCTCCAGTTCTTAAGCGTTCTATTTCTGTGATTGCATACCCATTTCGTCGGAAGTATATCTCTCTATCTGTCCCTATATTCTCTCCTCCTTCCTTCTTCTTTTCTAACCAGCACTGTTGTAGTATCTTGCAGTATTTCCTTCTCATTAACATCTTTTCTTCGTATTTTACTGTTAGGTTTCTTGCTTTCACCCTCATTTTATCTCTTTTGCTTTCTTCTCTGACAATGTAGCACGGAGTTTCTTTGTCTGTTCCTAGTATCCACCTTAGATACTTCTCCTGTACTTTTTCTATTTCTTCAAATTCTATCCATCCTCACACATCGGCCCCATACAGGAGTATGTTCCCCACTAAACTGTCGAACAATATTAGTTGTCTCTTATGTCTGAATTTTCTTTCTCTCTGTCCCCCCAAGCTATCCCCATTGCTTGATTTACCTTCCTTATATTTATATGTGCTCCTCCTGCCTGAGCCATCGTCAATCTCTTCTCAATGTGGCCAATAAATGCTGCAAATAAAGAAAAGCTTAGTGGGCACTGCTGTCTCACTCCTTCGTTTGTATAAAATTCTGTACTTTCCATCGCGTTCACTTTCACTCTATTCAACGTTGTTTTATATATATCCTTAAGTTTTCTTATCAGGTGTTTATCCACTCCTCTGTCCTTTAGGTCTATGAATAACACATACAACTTTCCATTTTTCTTCTGCGCTTCTTTGTTAATTAGATGATGAATATGTATACATTGTCAATTGCACCCTTTCTGTACGCTGCCTGCCCGTTTGGTGTAATTTCTTTTTCCTCCATTCCGCCTTTAGTTTTTTGCAGCTCTGTTACGTTTTGTTTCCTGGTTTATCCCTTTTTTATAAATATGGGAGATTATTCCTTCCCTCCAGCTTTTTGGTTTACTCTTCCCTCATTGATAATTTCACAGAGACTGTTTACTATAGCGTCTGTGCCGTAAATCCTGGCCTCGTTTTGTATTGTGTCCTTTCTAGCACTTTTTCCTTTCTATAAATTTTTAATCTGTTCCACTATCTCTTCCCTATCTATTCTTTGGTTTCCATCTTCTATTTGCACACTATTTCTTTCTTCATGATCTTCGTTTTCACTTAATAATTCTACAGATAACTTTTCCATGCTTCCATTTTTATCTGCTCGCTCACTTTTTCCGCTTCTTTCTCTCTTTATTAATATCCTTCCACGCTTCTGTTTCCGTTTTTATTTTCTAAATATTCTTCTCTTCTTCTTTCTCCTAACTCTGTTTCTTTTCCTTACAACTCTATAGTTGTTTTTCGCTTGCATATATTCCTCTTTTGTAGTTTTGTTCTGTCTCCATTTTCTCAGTTGTCCTCTGGCTTGTCGATTCAGTTCTCTGCATTCTTTATCTCACCAGCTGTTTCTTTTATCCCTTTTAAGTATTTTCTTTTTCTCTGTTGCTCCCTCTATCCATTCTGTCAATTCCCTCATCTTCTTATCGACTGCCTTTCCCTTAAAGCTCATCATCTGCGTTCTGTACTTTACTATTTCTTACTATTTCTTATTTTCCCCATTTCGTTATTTCTAATTCCTCTCATACTTGCTTGTCTCTCTGTTGCTTCTATCACGTTTTCCGGTCCCCTTAAAGTTATTTCCAAAGGCACATGATCCGACTCCACCCTGTCTGCTATTTTAAACTTTCCACGCAAAATCATTGCAAAGTAGAAATCTTCTATTATTGAAGGCAGCAAAAAGATCTCTGTTATATACTCTGTATTTGCAATTATAAAATATTTAAGACGCCACCTATGTCTAAAAATATTTCACTATACTTTAACGGACGCAGAAAAGATAAGAAGATGTATATATATATATATATATATATATATATATATATATATATATATGAGGTCTGGCAGAAGCAGTGAAGCTGCAAAGTGTACATTTTCAGTATGTTCGCTAACTTGAGTGAGGACTCTATAATATATTCTTATATTACGCACATTATGAGGATGCTGATATACGACAGCAACCACCAACAGATATTATTAAGGTCCGTGCGATGATGCCAAACCCAGTTGTTTGCAGTTTTATTACCGATATCACAGACTGCAAAAATATGATTTAATGCCGCCTAAATTTACTAAAGTTTATTTACGGCGTCATTTTGATGAGCAAAAATTTCAAAATAAATTTATAATAAAACTTCTTTATGTAATTGCATAAAGAAAAAAAACTTCGCTTGCACATATAAGTCAAAGATTAAAAATAAGTTTATATATACAGAGTTAACTATGACAGTACAAATATTTTAAGAGGGGATAGGGAAAAATAAGAATTAACGGAATCGCCCTTCAAAAAATTCCAAACTTATTTATAAAGCCAAAAAAAATTTTTTTCGATATTATTTTAAATCCTTATTTAACGCCGCCAATGAACTTGCTTGTTGTAATTTTGTGTTCTTCTTCAGTTTTTAATGCCTTATTTTAATTATTAAACATTTTATAGTTATTAAATATTTGTGTTGGGTGCAAATACTTTCCCACAGCATAGTTCGCCGGTTTGGTTTTCTAGGTTATGGGACAAACTGCCGCGGTTACATTAAAACGTCTATTATCCTTTTCGTTCGATTTTGTTATAATAAATAGACATTTAATTTATCTAATTGTATCTACGGGAAGTGTCTTTTATTGGTACTGTGTGGCTGTAATGAGCGAATATGTAGTTCTACCAGTTTATAACGAAATAATGGAAATCGATTGCAAAATACTGGAGCTAAGTGGATTAACTGTTACCTATGTATCAGGTATTATTACTAATATATATATATATATATATATATATATACAGATTGTTCTAAAAAGGTTTAACATGATATAATTAATTGACTTCTAAATGGAATATCTTTTAGTTTATTTAAATTTTGGATTTTACGGCAGAAAGCGTAGGTAGGTAGATATGTGTTAAAGCTTGAATTTAATCAAATACTGCTAATTTACGCGACAATGAAATATGATATACTGGGTGTTTTATTTAAATTTATTGAGAAAACGCTTACTTCGAGTTTTGGGATACCCTGTATACTATTATAAGGGAATTCTAAAAAATGTGATGTATGTTAAAAGGTTTTACTATAAAACGAGTATAGCTTGCATACTAAAAGAGATATAGAGTGTTGAAAATACCTCTGATTTTGCAGAAAAGTCGCTATACATTGTGAACGACTCATTATAGACCCCAACAATCCCATATTAGAAGAATGATTAAAATAAAGGCTATCGAATAATGATTTCTATAAATGATACTATAGGAAACAACTACTAGGCGGACTAATGCTCACAGTTTTTAATAACATTTACAGTAACAAAGTTACAGAACAAATGACCTTAGGTGGAACATCCTATATTCACTACTTATACAGGGTGTTTAGTACTTTGATATAATTTCTTGGTGTCTTTGGTATTAAGTCTACCTAAAAATGTTGGTCATAAAACTAATTTATTGAGTGGAAATCATTTAAAGGTATTGGGAACCACACAAAATGTTCCAATTTTGCCTCAACATATATCAACTTCGTTATTTTAATTGAGAGCCCATATATATTAGTACATGTTTGGATTCTACTTCCAATTCTAAGTCAAATTTGTATAAGGTTTAATTCAACTGCTTTTGAGATATTTGAGATTTTAGTGAAAAAAATGACAATTGTACTATAATATTTCAAGCATAATATAGAAATAATAGATATTGGTTACAACTATGGTACAACGGATTCCCACGGGAAAAAGTGGCAAGAATATTTTGACAAACCCTCGTATTTGTCATTTTCAAATTTAAAACATGATTCATAGATAAAATACGATCATCCAATAAAATTAAGGTGCCGAATCATCACCTAAAAAATAGGTATTTTATACTTACCTGTCCTTTTTTAGATTTTATCGAATGTATTAATTCACGCAAAATCACAGACAGCAGATCTGGTTTTTATGGCGGTGGTCCAGTGGCGGAAATAAAGGCTATCGATGGCATAGCGTGATATTGTCGGATTCGTCCTTCAATTTTCTACAAGTTACTCTTCCATATTTTCAAGAAAAGTGTAATTTTCGAGTTAAACTTTAAAAACGAACTGAAAATGCATTTCGATATTCGAGTAAAATGCGGTTTAAAATTTCACAGTTAGCTGTGCTTATGCAAATGGAGACATTTTTGAGCATTTACTCAAACAAATTGTTAACATGATTATCTTTATTCGAGGAAATAGCCGAACTTAAAAAAATATGTCGGCGCCACCCAGTCGCTGGGAACCAAAGCAACTCGTCTGCAAATCAAAACAACTCACCCGCAAGTATTTGCACTATCAGCAACATCAGCATTGTACTTAGATTGTTGTTAAACGTCACCGTTACTTTTGATAACATTACCATATATGGTCATGCTTGATTGTAGACAGGAACGCGCTTGGGTCCGCCCTTGCGAACGGAACAAAACCAAAAGCCCGCACATTTTGGGAGAAGATCGTTTGTTATTGAGACCGATTGCGGTCATTATTGAGAGCTTGTAAGCTTTAGTACAGAGTGTATTTTAGAAGAATTTGTGGTAGAAAGTGAAAGTAATTGTAAGGGCTGGCGGTGGCGGACCGTTAGGTTCTTGTTGCAGATTTGTTTTGTTAATATTGTTAATTCGCTGTTTGACATTGTGACCGTTGTATCAATAAATTTGTTAATCATATCACGGAGTTTCACCCTGAAACCACCCCAGCATCTTCACCCGACATTAGAAGTGGGATTTGAACAGCCAGAAGGTCCTTTAGACGTTAGTGAAATATTACCAAAAAGTGCGCCAAAAATTAGTGATGACGCTCTGAAACGGATACGGAAACTAGAACAACAGATAGCGGCTTCTAGAAGTGCAATAACAGTCACCATTTCAAATTTTTCGTTACCGCCATTTGATCCGTCGTCAGAATTTGCGGATCCAGAAGGATGGTCTGCCATCGTGGATCTATGGGTTGCCAAACATAAACCCGATACCATGGAATTGATAATGCTATTATCAAAAGCTTTAAAGGGCGAGGCAGCTAATTTGTACTAAACCTGTCGAAAAAGACTGGCCTACTTTAAGGGCCGTGTTTGCCAAGCCATTGGACCCACTTGAAAAATTTTCTGAAGCTGCGAATAGCAGAACAAATGCTCCCGAAGGCAGCTCTCTCGTGGATGAAATACTAAATTCAATGCGAATCATATTGGCATTCCTGAAGTCAAAAGAAAGTGATGAAGCTTTTGCTGTTCTTGTGGCTTGTTACTTTGGTTCGATGCGAGAAAGTTTCGCTAGGAGAAGGTTTCAAACAGAACACCCAAAGGATACAAAAAGTATGTGTGCTATGTTGCAAGGGAGACTTGGTAAGCGACCGGCGCTATTTCCTTCCGGTCCTCATACTGGAGCGAAGCGTCGCGCCCCATCTCCCAAACAAGAAAGAAGTTTCTATTTCCCAGGAAAGTGTCACAACTGTGGAAGAACGGGACATCGATCTATTCATTGTCGAAGTTGTTCCAGAGTTCATCGCCATCAAGAGCCCAGACGGGTGGCCTGTTACAAGTGTGGTAAACCAGGTCACATATCACCGGACTGTCCTGCCGTTCAGGGAAAATTTAAATAGGTTCCTGAGAAGCGAGTCAGTGTGTGCGAAAAGCAGGCCCCACCAGTTGGACAATTTAAACTGAAATCTGGTGAGCTCTTTCCTTTTTTATTTGATCAGATCAGATTGTTCTCTTGTTAAAGAAAGTTGTGCTAAGCATTTTGATGGTAAACATCTCTCTGATTTAACCTCGCTCAAGGGTATTGGTTTTGACTCTTTCTTAAATGTTGCTCAAATATTAGTAGTTGTAACTATCCAAGAAATTTGTGTTGAAATTTTATTTCACATAGTGCCCGATAATTTTATGTTTGCTCAAATTATCATCGGCAAAGATTTAATAGCACAAAATATTGCTGTGAAATACAATGCAAATGGTTTATTTTTCTACAGAGAGTAGAACGTATAAAAGTTAGAACGGGAAGTTGTCGGTTTTAGTGCTATAGAGACCAATTTGACAGGTTCTGACAAACAAAATTTAGTGGAACTCTTGTCTAAATATCAAAATAATTTTGTTTTAGGTTTTCCAACCGAGAAAGTTAAAACGGGCACTTTGGAAATAAAATTAAAAGATCCGACAAAATACGTTCAAAGGAGACCGTATCGCTTATCGCCTGCCGAGCGGAATATCATACGAGATCAAGTAGATAAATTATTACGTGCTAACATAATTGTACCCAGTAGTTCACCTTTTTCGAGCCCTGTAATTTTAGTTAAAAGATGGCTCGGATCATATTTGCGTTGATTATCGCGAACTGAATTCTAATACTATACCTGATAAATATCCATTACCACTAATTAATGATCAAATAAATAGGCTGCAGGGCGCTTACTACTTTACGACACTTGATATGGCATCTGGTTTTCATTAGATATCTCTGCACCCTGAGTCCATTGATAAAGCACCGTTTGTTACACCAGATGGGCAATACGCTTATTTAACTGTTCCTTTCGGCCTGACAAATGCACCGAACGTCTTTCAACGTGCTATTAATACAACTTTAGGCGATTTACGACACAGTTATGCAATTGTTTATATGGACGATGTTTTAATACCGTCAGCGTCCATTTCTGAAGGACTAGAGCGTCTAGACTGTGTTTTAAAAACCCTTGTAAATGCCGGATTCTCTTTTAATCCCAAGAAATGTAAATTTCTCAAGCTAGAAGTCGAATATCTTGGATATCTTGTGCGAGCAGGAAAATTGCGTCCTAATCCTCGCAAAACTGCTGCCCTTATACATCCTCCGATTCCAAAAACACCTACACAGGTACGTCAGTTTCTTGGCCTTGCATCTTATATACGACAATTTATTCCAAATTTGTCAAAAATAGCCGCACCATTGTATCAGCTAACGACATCAACTGGTCCCTAGGTCAGTAACGTGGTCCGTGACGGATTTAAAACATTTAGAATGGCAGAACTGTATTGGTTTCCTAGAATGCCTCGGACAGTTAGAAAATTTGTGGAGAATTGTTTAATTTGTAAAGCGTCTAAAAGTAAATGAGGAAAAGCCCAAGTTATCGTACACCCCATACCTAAAGTTTCTCAACCATGGCATACTATTCACGTAGACATTTCTGGCAAATTAACTGGAAAAAGTGATACGAAGGAGTACGTATTTATTATAATAGACGCTTTTTCGAAATTTGTAGTTTTACGCCACATTTGATGTCTTACTGGTACATCAGCTGTAAATTGTTTAATAGAGTTCACGCACTTATTTGGTTGTCCGTCATGTATAATTAGCGATCAAGGCAAATGTTTCACGCAGTGAATTTGAAGTTTTTTGTTCTAACTTTAACATTGAATTGCATTTTATTGCACATGGGACCAGTCGAGCGAATGGTCAAGTAGGACGAGTGATGCAGACATCAAAGAATATCTTAAGTACCATTGAGTCTAAGGGCGATAAAAATTGGCAAGATAGTTTAGACGAAGTTCAATTGGCCTTGAATTGTTCGAAAAATAGAGTGACAGGGTTCAGCCCTGCTGAAATTTTATTTGGTACCACAATCCGTTCATTAGAGTTACAAAAGATTTGTTCGAAATATTTTGAAGTGATTGAGGATAAATTACCGTTATCTAAAATTAGGCGATTAGCTAGCCAAAATATGACAAAGGTAGCGCAAACCGATGCAGACAGGAAAAATAGTACGAGAGCCATTATCAAACCGTTTTCAGTGGGTGACTTTGTTTATAGTAAAGTTAATAAAAGAATGATTTCAAAACTTGACCCGAAGTATCGAAGGCCATTTAAGATTACTAAAATTTTAGAGAATGATCGTTATGAGGCAATTAGATCAACTGATAAAGGCAAGAGAGGCACTTTTAAATTTGCTCATGAACAGCTTATCGCTATGCCACAAGGGCAAGGTGAAGTTCTAAGTGAATCCGATCATGAGAGTCAATAGAGAGAATAGTCTGAATCTGAGTAGGTAACTTGTCCTTTTATTTAGCTGTTGTTTTGAATCTTGAAAGTTTGTTGTTTTTGTTATTGATTGATTGCTTATTGCTAATGGTTCTGTGTAATTTGAGTCGATCCCAATACCGGAGAGGTGTCTACTTGTTTATGTTTGTTGAGACGATCCCGGTATTGGAAGGATACAGAGTTATCACTTGTTTATTGAGTCGACCCTGGAAAGTCCAGAAGAGGTACGTTTGTTACCTGGTCTTGTGTAAAAGTTCGTTGAGCCCCGAATGTCTGGGAAGAGGTATATGTGTAACCTAGTACAATATGAATTAGAGTCATATTCTGTTTATTGTCAGGATGGACGACGTTCCTGTTGATTTGTTTTGTTTTTGTTAATTGAAACTTGATGTAATGTTGTATTACAGATGTTCGATGTCAGTAAGGATAAGGAAGTGCCAAAGGACGTGCACAATGTCAGGATGGCCGTGTCGGTGCCACCCAGTCGCTGGGAACCAAAGCAACTCGTCTGCAAATCAAAACTACTCACCCGCAAGTATTTGCACCATCAGCAACATCAGCCATCTACTTAGATTGTTGTTAAACGTCACCGTTACTTTTGATAACATTACCATATATGGTCATGCTTGATTGTAGACAGGAACGCGTTTGGGTCCGCCCTTGCGAACGGAACAAAACCAAAAACCCGTACATTTTGGGAGGAGATCACGTTTGTTACTGAGACCGATTGCGGTCATTATTGAGAGCTTGTAAGCTTTAGTACAGAGTGTATTTTGGAAGAATTTGTGGTAGAAAGTGAAAGTAATTGTAAGGGCTGGCGGTGGCGGACCGTTAGGTTCTTATTGCAGATTTGTTTTGTTAATATTGTTAATAAGCTGTTTGAAATTGTGACCGTTGTATCAATAAACTTGTTAATCATATCATGGAGTTTCACCCCAACATCTTTACCCTCTCCGACAAATATTTTAATTTTTTCAAAATATTTTAAAAACTTGTAAGCAAAATAATTTGGAATTGGACACATATTGAATTGACTCTATAATAATAATCACTAGAATTTTTCTAGGAGTGACAGTCAAGATAAGATACTTTTCGAAAATTCGCTTCTTTAAGCTCAACGTTGTTTATTCACCAGAAGAGGCACATTATATTTTTTTCAGTTATAAAATTCCATCTGATTCTCGAATAAATACATTGGCGTACAAAATATTTTAAAAGGGTGAGGCACATCTTTTTCCGCGCGCCACTGGTTATTGAAGCTGCACACAAATATATGCATTTTATTGCACCTTAAATACATGCAATGTATACCCAATTTCAATTTGATATCGCCTGTAGGTTCTGAGATATTAATCGAAAACAGTTCCAAAATAAAGATTTCACACCCTGAATATTTTTATTAAGCATTTCCGAACGTTTGTTTCTCTAAACTATTATCTTAAAATTGAGTCTATCTATCCCCTGTTTCACTATAGCAGTTTAATTACGGGATACCTTGTTTATAACCGTTGACTGTATTTAATACAAAATGAGTTAAAGCTTTTGCAAGCAAACAACTTAAAAATTTTAGACACTCTTAAAAAGTACATTTTTAACTAAAAAGGGCGATTACGATTCTTTGATTAGCAATTGCATATAGGGTTGCACAAACATTTTAGGATTGGTTTACAAAGAGAACACTGTAGAAGTTTGATCAAAATTATAGGTAGATGTTTATTTCTTAGATAAAAAATTCAATAATCGTAATTAGAATTGTAACTTTGATACCCTGTGTCATTTTACTTATCCATACTTAGAATAAGAGATGTTTAACTCAATCGCCGACATATATTGGTCTCTAATATTTTCAGTTGCGAGATTCCGTCAACGTTTTGAAAACACCCTGTATACTTACTTTTCTCTAAAGATGCGACTAATTCATATTTTGTATTTGAGTAAATTTGTGTGTAAACGGAAAAAAAATTGGTACCAGTATACTTTTATCATTTTATAATTGTACATTTATCATATAACAATAGAATTATATCTAACAATTCGTAACGAATTCAATTTTGTTTATTTTATTATTGATGTGATAGCCTGCTAACATACGATATTTGACCTTCTTTAGTGTCGAGTAACGTTGCCGCTTCCATGGTCCTCACTTAACTCGCGGCAAAGTAATCTTGGTGCATGAGCAAATAGTACGAATATACGTCTTGAATATATACGCACGAAGCCAGCGCCTGTCAAACGTTGTTCATAAAATTTCCGTGCCATACTTGCAATAAATTTTATATAAGTCAAACGTCAAGGTCCTTAAAAGGGCGTATTACGTCACATGAGTATGACTGTAGAGCAAGAAATCATGCGGGTTGTGTGAGCATGTGGTTGAATCAGGACATCGGATGAATTATGATAATGTCACTGTTTTGGACAATGAAGAAAATTTATTAAAAATAACTTTTTTAGAAATGGTACATATTAATTGTAAAAAAAAACAATTTAAATAAGAAATCTGATATTAGTAGTTTAAGCAAAATTTACATATTTAATTTAAAATTTGAGGAAAACAGTTTACGAGGTTCAAATTTACCGCCAGTTTCTAGGTTGGTAGCATAGTTGGTATTCCCTTTCCCCCAACTATAGTATTTGTCACTTCTCTTAATTCAAATTATTAGTAGGACGTAAGCGACTCAAGCCACCGGTTGAAATTGTTTTTGTGCTTGTTTTTTATCTATTGTACACATGCATTTCGATTTTAAATATTTTTAAATATCTCAAAATTGTTTAACAATCATCAATGTTTCCACTGGCTCTATTATGTATGTATGTTATGAAGTCTCTTTTCAATTTAATCTCATGTTAGTAAATATTTTCATTATTAATTAATTGTTTTGTATGTTAATATTATAAATTTATTGTAGACTATCTTGATAAAGAAAATAAACATTTTCGAAAGCTCGATGATTTAACGAAGAGTGTTCTTCTTTCTTTTTTGGCCTTCACAATGTTTTTCGACTGCATCCCTATAACGTTTTTCCTCATTCCTCCTTGGAAAACGTAGAATAGGATTTCTTGTTAAATATTAACATTAGTTAATAAGAATTTTAGAGAAATATTCCCTAATGTCGTTAAAACCGTTTTTAAATGGGAATTTTCAATATGTGTGCGAATAAAATAAATTAATGTACAGTTCATATGTATTTTTTGTTGTTGTCTATACTGAGTGGTTTACAGATATTATAGCTTTACAAACGGTGTTATTTACTCTGCTGGAATTCACTCCTGAGGTAAAGAGTAAAAAAATCATAGCCAAGGCAGAAAATTACAAGTAAAATAATATTGTCTCTAATAAAATCAAAATTTTAAATCTTCCAACATTGTATTTCGTCTAAACTCAAGCTTATAGAATTCACATATCAATGTTAACATAAATACACTTCTAAACAAGAAAAAAATACAACCATAAAACCAAAACTACAGTTATAGACAAAATTAAATAACAATAAAACAAAACCAAACAAAATATTGACGCCCAAGAAAAAATTAAACTTATAAAAACAATACATAAAAAGACAATATATATATATATGTTTTCTTTTCTTTAATGTTATTATCATTAATTGGTCAATCAAGAGACTGCTTTATAATACGCATGACTAAAAACTGTACACAAATTGTAAACCATCTAGATTTGATGGTCTAGGTACAAAGCTTTCAAAGAGATTGGCAAGAGGTGAAAGAGGGATTAATGGTTTAGATGAAGCTTGTAAAGAACATGATATAGCTTAGAATAGAGAAAAAGGTTTGGATTAAAGACACGTAGCAGATCAGATATTGGAGAAAAGGAAGCTGCCACAGGTGTAGTAATGGCAATGAAAGCAAAAGTTAAACTAGGTATGGGTTGTACTAATACATAAAATATAAAAAAACGTAAACTAAAACAAAGAAAATCTGTAAAAACTGGAAGTGCACTATATTTCAAAGATCTAACAAAGCATGATCGAATGAGTCTTAAAGGAAGTAAAAATCATGACATGAACGATGCAATCAAGATAGCTTTGATTTCTGTCAACAAAGTAAAAAGGAACAAAAATATTAAACCAGTGTGGGTAATACCAATACCGAAACGAGGTGGATTTCTACCATTGATTCCACTATTTGTTGGTTTAAGTACACTTGGTGCTTTAAGTTCAACTCTTTCATCTAGATATACCCTCCAATTAACTTGGAAGCTAGTGATGAATATGTTTTGCGGTTAATAAGTTTAATCATATAATTCAATTCCGAATATTGAGAAACATAGAAATAATTAATTTTATTATGGCTTAGAAGAAAAATATATTGATATTTCTGAAGGGACGTATGAAATTGATTCAATGAATAGATACCTTCGACAAGCTTTATGGTTAGCAATAAGTGATGTAAACGATATAGTCAGAAAAAAGTCAGTACTCATTTCGATAAAGGCTAATAATAATACTCTTAAATGTACAATTAAATGTAGTGAAGTAATAGATTTAACTAAAGAAGATTTTTAGCGTAAATAGTATTTGCATAGAGTGTAATATTGTAAGTGGTTCCTACGTTAATGATACGATAAGCTCACATACTTCATGAATTTTTCCCTACGGTACCCGAAGGATTTAAAATAATTGAAAGCCTGAGAAATGTGATCTATTTACCAATAAATAGTCAAGTAATTGATGAAATTGTTATTAAAATAGTAGATCAAGATGGAAAGATAGTCAATTTTAAAGAATTAGTGTCGTTAAGACTGCATTTGAAAAAGCTTGATAAATAATCACAATGGTAGCATCTACGAGAAAACTATATAAAAGCCATAAATTATAAACCTGCCATCATTTCTACACGTATCATCAAACCGATAACATTAAAAAATCGAAAGTTTCTTGAGTCATTTGACTTTAAGGTAATTTATAACAGCTTTGTTTTAGCAATAATTGTAAGAAATATGGATATATTAATGTCAAATGAAAAATCATATTTTGATAATTTTGTTATTAATTCTGGGAAACATACTCATCAACCTTATGCATCTACATCTTTGAATAAAAATGATGAAATTCGTATACCTATCCAGCAACAGGATGTTTACACTCTACCAAATGGAAGTTCATTATATATTGAAGGTAAACTGCTTAAATCAGATAATACAATATCGAAAACTGCTAAATTTGTGAATAATGGTATTATGGGTGGAACTGTAATAGACCGTGTTCGAAATCCAGGTCTTTGTTCTATTATGAAGGGATACGTCTCATTTAATAGAAATAATAGCATACAGTTACCATACAGAAATAGAGAATTGGAAGTTCCATTTAGAGGATGGGAGTTGCACTAAACCGCTAATCCACTAAACTAAACTATATCTTAATTCTGAAATGTATCCCTATGACAATTTAAATATAAATTTTACTAGTAATCATGTACTTTATATGGCATGTATGCAAAATTCCAACAGTCTTACAATGAAAAGAAAAATCAACCACATCCAAAGAATTTAGAATTAGATGTTATAGATTGCTCTCATCAAAATGAGGCACTTAAATCTGGTGCAATATATATTAGATTAGAACTTGAATGTAATAAAGATATGCCCTCTAATACAACTTGCTACTGTCTTATATTTCATGACAGGTTAATTAAGTATAGTCCACTTAACTGGTGCTGTTAGAATTATGTAATACAATATAGTTATACTAAAATATTTATTTATTTTTTTCTATTATTATATACTTTTTGAAACAATAAAACTATAATAGATTGTGAAAATATGTTTTATTTCTTAATTTCATTCAGCACATCAAGAGTTCTCATATAATGGTGGAGATGTGTAGAAGGCCAAGGTGCAGAGTCAGGTCCACAGTTTCATCCTAAGATGACATCTGGATCTTGTTCACCTTTCCTCACATTATCCTGAATCCATTTGAGAATACTATGATGATTGTGATTTGTAGATGGTTCAAATTTCCAATGTATCTTCTTGGATTCTTGAATGATGTACAAATGTCGAAGTGTATCACTTCTGGCATAGTATACTGCTTTTGTAATAGCCTTATTAATGCAATTGTTTTATAATTATTTGATATATTTTCCACTGGAAAAGTAGTATCTGAAAAATGCATATATGGACAATGTTTACTGTCAGTAGCAGTTCAAATAAGTAAATTTTAAATGCTATCTTAATTGAAGGATATATTTATTCTACAATATCCTCTAACTGCTTTAATTTAATGTTTGCATAACCTTCTTTTTTGCATACACTGATAACATTTTCAACAATCACATCAAGTTCTATTCTTTTGTCTATTAATAATCTAATAGTTGGATGGTAAGGCGTTGTTTCATTTTCAGCTAACCACTGAAAAGCAATTTCTGGTATTACCACTTCTTTCAGTTTATTGTTTTACAGTATGTAATTTCCACTGCTGTCAATGCCAACTATGCAACGTTTAATAAACTGGTTGTAAACGTCACTGGTTGCACAATGTAATGCATTCCAGTAGACAAATTTTGTGTGTCCATATTATATGTTAGACTAATAAAAATAAACTGTTTTAAATTAAGACTACATTTTATTTTTACAATTTCAGTATTGTGCTTCTTAAAATATGATTAGACAGCATTTAATTCATAAGGTTCAAAGTTAGAGTTATAACCCCACGCATGTGTATCTGTACTTATAGAGTTTAGAATTCGCTTATCATCATAAGGATTGAGAATCATTTTATTCTGTCGTATTGTGTACACAGAATGTTTCTTTGATTTGATAAGGTGTTGAGGTTTATAAACAATTTCATGATGAAATAGGGTTCATTTGTAGTCATCAAATGAATTTTTTTTAATGCTCGCAAAAGTAGAACCTTGTGATTTTTTTGTCAGTTTATTATTATTAACTTTATAGGCATGCATTTTTGCTCGCAAACCGATAAATTCTAACATAATTTCACCCTTATTTTCATCTTTCATTAATCTAGGAACTTTCTTATTTTTTGGTTGTATTCCATATATGTTATCATATTCATATGAACATCTGTTTTATATGCTCATAAATATCCTGCTCTTTAAACTCATAAATTAAGCTGTATGAGTCGGTATACACTAATTTTGCTTTATTGCCTATTTTCTTCAGTTTGTAGTCGTAGTGAAACTCATACAGAAAGGTCTTAGATATATCCAATATACAAAATTCTACATATATAGGTTTATTACATAATATTTCCAATTTATTCATTTTTATTATGGTCATATCATCATCAAAAATATTACAGCTATAAAAGTTAGGTTTTGCAATATACTTTTGAGCTCCATACCGCCCCTCCCACTTAGTTACCAATTGAAAATCTTTATATTTTCTTACATTCTCCATTCTCCATACCAAATACTGCATTAATCATTAGTTTATAGAAATTTATATCAAGATCATTTTTAGATTGCTGACGTAATTTATTTAAATCAATGTATTTGTTTAAGGTGCTTGTTTAAATCTAAGAACTCTATTGATCTTTTCCAATTTTAATCCATATTGTAAGTACATCTTTAAATTTATATAATGAACAATATAATTCTTTTTTGGATATAATGTTAGTAATAGTTTTTTAAATTTTGAATTTGACGAAGGCATCGATGGTCATGTGTTCTGGAGCTAATCGTAAATCATTATGAAATCGATGGGGATAAGAAGGATATTCTAAGTCACATTCAAAAATATAACCAATGTTGGCATCATCTGGAATATTCATTATTTCTAAATTTTTTATTTCAGGATCATCTCCGTCTAGAAATATAAATTCTCCATATGGCAAATATTCGGACATTGCTGCACCATATAAATTAATTACATCAAAATACATTAGGTAAGTAGATTCTTGAGTTGAATCACCCATATATTTATTATTAGCTTTTGCATATCTATTAGAACACTGAGAGACTCCGCCACTTATGCCTCTTTCAATAAACATAACTTTGTCAATTTCTGTTAAAAGCTCTAATTGTACCTCATTTTTTTAAGCATCGCATTAAATGCGAGACCTGGAGCTATATAAAAATGGGACGGCTCTAACTCATAGGTTGATAAACAAGTTTCACGAAAATTTTCAAATATATCTGCAAGAAGGAGAACATCTGTTTTTAAATATAAATCTGAATATTCACCTACGGATTTTATATTGAATGTATTCCAAATACTATTGGCATGTTGATAATCCTCATCTTTAACATTTTCATTATGTAAATGATTCTATAAGTTTATTTTTGAAGGTAAACTTGACTCAGAGAGTTTTTCCACGAACCAATATAATCGTATGGAAAAATTCCTTTTCTTGTTAGTAAGTCAAATTCCTGATCATTTTGGCAGTGACTGTAGTAATAGACTTTTTTGTGTTTTCTAAATTTAAAGATAATTTATTTATACTCTTAAATGAATTTTGGTGTTATCAACTGTTTTGGTAAATTAAATAAATTTTTCTTTATTAACTGGTAAAAGTTTAATGGTTCCTGAAATGCCCGTGCCAGTTGCTTTATTATAAAATTTGCATCATATGCACTCAAATTGTGAAACATGACAGGTATATTGCAAGAATTTTATAATTTAGATTGCAATTTTTATTGGCAGGTCCTCTATATTTAGATCAAATATATCATTTACAAATTGTCAAATATTTCGCAATTCGGAAATAAACCACTTTATACAGTCCCCTCCTCGATATAAATTAAATTTTGATAAATTATCGTCATATGAGCATTTCAAATAATATGCTACACTGAAAGGGGTATGTTTTGATAGTTAACAGAATTACAATTTTTCAAACCTAAATTAGTGCATGGTTCTAAGATGTTTTAAAGATCAGCGTATATTACAAAATAAACTTTTTCTTTATAATTATAGTGTTTGAATTGTAAATATTTTTCAGATTGAAAGTCTTATGCTCATGAGAAGAGAGTTGTTTTGAAAATAACGCTGACATTCTTTTAATCCATGCAAAATGATAAATTATTTTATTGCTACAGACTCCATTAATATTATTTTCTATCGCAGAATTATTTTTATCTGTAGAAAACACTAATAAATTAATATGTATTGTATTATTATCCTTAAAGGAAGAGGTACTTTTGTTTTCTATGCAGTATAAATTAATAGTTATTTAGCTTTTCGAACTTTTTTATGTCATTAAGTTTAATTGGAAAATCAAGAAAATATTTTTGAAATGTGGATAACTTGGCACCCTCTCTGGATGTTTATTATTAACTGGGCGCAAAGCTGAACTGCAGCCCACAGAAAACAAAATTGATCATTATTTTTAATATTATTAATATTTACTTTTAAATGTAGAATTTCTAGAAGTACCCAGCCGGAATCTTTTTCATTAAACTCCTCCAATTTTTGTGTTAGAGTATGAATTACATACTGTTTATACCATTATCTTAAATTAGTGTTAATATCAATGATGTGATTTTTTGTAGGAAACGTTTTATTTTCAATATCACCACAGTGAAATAAAATAATAATAATAATAATTCAAGCCAATAAGCCTGATGTAGTCCTCCTCGACCACCAACTTAGGACGATGTTTGTGATTGAGTTCTCGGCTCCCGCAGAGAACAACATCGTCCTAAAAGAGGAGGAAAAACGGAGGAAGTATCGAGATCTTCTCTCCGAGCTCCGCAGGCTGTATCCAGACCACTCTGTTAAGATTGTGGTGCTCATTATAGGCGTCCTGGGTGGAATGAGACATACGTTGCTTTCTGACTTAAAGATCATACCGGTTTGCCGAAATTCGGCAGAGATCTTAGCCGGCAGAATGCAGAAGGCAATCGTCCTTGGTTCGCTACGTCTACTCAGAACGCACGATTTACGGGCGCAATGATTGTTACTGGAAAAAAAAAAAAAATAATAATAATAATAATTATAATAATAATAATAATAATAATAATAATAATAATATTAATAATAATAATAGAATAGAATAGAATAGTTTATTGACAATATATACATAGTACATTTATGTCAGGATACAAAAAATATAGACATGATAATAAAAACACGATCATTGTCGTTA
>CM073428.1:39320319-39332819 GCA_037114965.1 Monochamus alternatus
TAATCGAGACGCGATAACACGATAGCATTGTAAATTCTTATCAAACATTCAGGATCCGCACCCCATTTCGAATGAGCTAACATTTTGATTACATTTAAGAACTTACGGCATTTATCGACGAGTGTATTGATATGTTCAATCCATGTTAGTGTCCTATCAAAAACGAGACCCAAAAACTTCACAGAGTTAACACACTTTATAACAACATCACCCGCAAATAGCATGGGATCGTAGTGCGGTCTTCTGAGTTTGCAGAAATGAATGCAGTGCATTTTTTCTTTGGCAAACACAAATCCTATATCCTCCCCATTCTTAATAATAGAATTAATTGCCGGCTGCAGTTTGCGGGTAATTTCTCCCACTGTTTTACCTGATAGCACAATCGATAAATCGTCAACATAAAGATATCGCGATATTGAACTATCAATGTTTTCAGCGATTTCATTTATTGCTAGTGCAAATAGAGTGCAGCTCAGGGTTGAACCCTGAGGAGTTCCATTTTCTAAAGTGTGAATCTCAGAGAGAGTGTTTCCGATCCTGACCCGGAAATTTCTTTCGCTCAAAAAGGATTTTATGAGTAATGGGAGTTTGCCTCGTAGGCCGTATTTATACAGTTTATGTAAAACTCCGTATCGCCAAGTAGTATCATAAGCACCCTTAATATCAAAAATTACTGCAACACAATGTTCCCTTCTTCTGAAACTCTCTTGAATAGAGTTCTCTAGGGCAACAAGATGATCCATAGTGGACCTACCTTTTCTAAAACCTGATTGGTATGGCACTAAAATATTTTCTTTTTCCAGGAACCACATTAATCGATTGTTAATCATCCTTTCGAATAACTTGCCCATACAGCTTGTTAAACTGATTGGCCGGAAACTCGTAGGTAGAAGAGGATTTCTATTTGCTTTTAATAAGGGGATAACTATGGCCTCCTTCCATTCTATAGGGTAAATACATTCATTCCATAGTTGATTTAAACTATGAAGCAGTACGATTTTTATTTCAGATGTAAGATTTTTTAATATATCATTTACCACGAAATCTGACCCCGGAGCACATGCCTTTGCCTCACTTAGAGCGAATTCTAGTTCCTGGATGGAAAATAGAGAATTGTAAGGTAAGTCTTCATTTGTATGAAAATTTAAATTTATTTCTCTTGCAGGTTTAATTTCAAGAAAGGAGGGGCTGTAGTTAGTTGAACTACTTGTTGCCTGAAATTGGTTGGCAATAGTTTCGGATATCACAAATGGATCCGTCGAATTGACCCCCGTTTCAGTCACAATACAATAGGGTGGATGAGAAATAGAATTTCCACTTATTGCTTTCACTTTCCTCCAAATCTCATTAATATTAGTATTAGACGATATTGTTGACGTAAAATTATTCCAACTATGTCTTTTACTTTCCAGGACGATTTTTCTAGCCTTCGCTCTTGCTTTTTTAAAAGCAATTAAATTATCTATAGTGGGAGATTTTTTAAAACGGTTTAGAGACGTCTTTTTATTTTTTATTGAATTCTCAACCTCAGCATTCCACCAAGGTACTATACGACGAAGAGGTCTTCCACTAGATTTTGGGATGGAGGTTTCTGCAGCCGTGATTATGCATTCTGTGATACTTTTTGGATCATTAATTGATGGTTTAACTAACTTATTTCGAAAATCTTGCCAGTTTGCTCTTTCTAAAATCCACCTTCTTGGAATGGATTTAGCCGGCTCTTGACATTCTACTTCAATTAAAATAGGAAAGTGATCGCTATTATGGAGGTCTTGCACAACTGTCCATTTCAAAGAACTCGCTAACGCGCTGGATGAAAACGACAGATCAATTGCATCAAAGCAATTGGAGATGGTATTAAAGCTAGTGTGCGAGCCATCGTTTAGCAAAACAATATCATCCCTATCCAACCAATTTTCCAGACTAATCCCTTTGGTGTCACGTTTTGTGGATCCCCACAATGGGCTATGGGCATTAAAATCTCCAGTTACGACAAAGGGTTTGGGAAGTTGAGCAATAATTTTATCCAGGTCATCCGTCTGCCAATTTTGGTTAGGTAAGTATAAATTACAGACAGTTAATTTCTTGGGTAGCAGTATTTCAACCGCTACAACTTGAAGGTTTACAGACTGAATTGCTATTTCTCGATATGGTATATTGTCCTTTAAGAAAATAGCAACCCCTCCACAAGCTCGTTGAGCATCGTTTACATCATACCTAACAATATTGTACCCTCGACGAGAATACACCTGGTCTGGACTGAATTTGGTTTCTTGTAAACATAGGCATATTGGATCATTTTGAAGTAAAAGTCCAATATCGCAATATCTCTTGATCACACCTCTACAATTCCATTGAATTATTTTAAAAGCCATTTTTGTTTAAGTTAAATAAATTAACAGATTATAATAATGGACAAAAAAATACAACGAATAAATAAATAAATAAATAAATAAATAAATATATATATAAATAAGACAAGAACAAATAAATAAAACTATGTATAAATAAAACATATCACAGATTTTTTATCACAGAATAATATCACAAATTCATTAGACATGCGAGTCCGTGTTTTCACCACGGTCCGGAGTTTGTTTCCGGGGCTTGCCCTTAGGCCAGCCTCGCTTTTTTGGTATTTTCTTTATCTCTGCCACTTGTGAACTAAGGGATGTTTCATCCCCCGATGACAGAGATACTACTTGCTCCGGTGAGTAATCTCGTTTTCGTTTTTCCGGAGCGCTTACGCTAGGAACATTGATCGTTTGCAATGGTGTCTCTTGTTTCATGAGAGGTGTTAGTGCGGTCACGATTTCAGGTATTAACTGATTTATTAAAGACTTATAGTCGATTTTTGGAGGGGAGCTAACAGCTTCTGCATAGGACACATTTGTTGTTGGGGTACTCACTGTAATTTTTTTCTTTGCTTCAATGTATGAAATATTTTCTTTAGCTTTTATTTCCTGAATTGCCGTTTCTTGTTTATAGACTGGACAATTGCGAGATCGAGCTGAGTGAGGTCCTTTGCAGTTGACACAAATTACAGGTTCTTCACAGGTACTACCTACATGTAACGGTTTTCCACATACACAAACTTGTTCTTCATTACAACGAAATGAGGTATGGCCGAATTTTTGGCATTTAAAGCACCGTAAAGGTGGTGGGACATACAACCTAACCTGGAGAGAATAGAAAGCAACCTTGATTCGTTTAGGAAGAACAGGAGTGTTAAATGTAAGTATGTGGTTTGGTGAATCAATGAAATTTCCATCTCTCTTTACTGTTATGCGTTTAACACCAATAACACTTTGCTCTTTTAGTCCCTCAAGAATTTCTTCAATCGAACAATTTAATAAGTCTCGACAATATATTACTCCTTTCGATGTATTCAGATTCCTATGAGGAACTACTCTGACTGGAAGTTCACCTAACATTTCTACCGTTTGAAGACGTCTAGACTGTGCGGCAGAGACGGTTTCCACTAACAAGCCATCTTTAATTTTATTAACACTTTTAGCGTTACCTATCAGACTATATAAATTTTTCTCAATTGTGAAGGGACTCACCTTGGCGAAGTCACCTTCTACTCTTTGCACAACCAAGAACCGGGGTGCAACTCCCGTCTCCAGGTTTGTGTTTACGTTGAGGGTTATTTGAGGTGGATCCCCATCCACATCCCTGATTTGAGAGGAGGACGCCTCTGTATTGGTTTTATTGGTAGCATTCATTTCTGTCCCACGAGTAACTCTGAAATAATCTCGACCATGGTAGAGCAGGTTTGCCATGGAAGGGCTATATTACTACCGAAGGACGCCAGGTATTCGGAGGCAGCCGTTCGAGACTCCCGTAACGCGGAGCCATGCGTCCCTCAGCACGGCAAACACCTTAGATTGCGGATTTATTTTCCTGGTTTACTCCAGTAGATCCGCCGTGTTCTGTTTAAACAGGGTCACCTCGGGAAGGGTGTGGCTCTTCACCACGCACGGACGATCTTGGGAAAGCTTCCTCATGGGTTTGCCATTCCCACTGAGCTATTCCCCTGGAGTCAGGGCTAGCAGCTGACTCCTTGACCCCTATTATTATTATTATTATTATTATTATTATTATTATTATTATTATTATTATTATTATTATTATTATTATTATTATTATTATTATTATTATTATTATTATTATTATTATTATTATTATTATTATTATTATTATTATTATTATTATTATTATTATTATTATTATTATTATTATTATTATTATTATTATTATTATTATTATTATTATTATTATTATTATTATTATTATTATTATTATTATTATTATTATTATTATTATTATTATTATTATTATTATTATTATTATTATTATTATTATTATTATTATTATTATTATTATTATTATTATTATTATTATTATTATTATTATTATTATTATTATTATTATTATTATTATTATTATTATTATTATTATTATTATTATTATTATTATTATTATTATTATTATTATTATTATTATTATTATTATTATTATTATTATTATTATTATTATTATTATTATTATTATTATTATTATTATTATTATTATTATTATTATTATTATTATTATTATTATTATTATTATTATTATTATTATTATTATTATTATTATTATTATTATTATTATTATTATTATTATTATTATTATTATTATTATTATTATTATTATTATTATTATTATTATTATTATTATTATTATTATTATTATTATTATTATTATTATTATTATTATTATTATTATTATTATTATTATTATTATTATTATTATTATTATTATTATTATTATTATTATTATTATTATTATTATTATTATTATTATTATTATTATTATTATTATTATTATTATTATTATTATTATTATTATTATTATTATTATTATTATTATTATTATTATTATTATTATTATTATTATTATTATTATTATTATTATTATTATTATTATTATTATTATTATTATTATTATTATTATTATTATTATTATTATTATTATTATTATTATTATTATTATTATTATTATTATTATTATTATTATTATTATTATTATTATTATTATTATTATTATTATTATTATTATTATTATTATTATTATTATTATTATTATTATTATTATTATTATTATTATTATTATTATTATTATTATTATTATTATTATTATTATTATTATTATTATTATTATTATTATTATTATTATTATTATTATTATTATTATTATTATTATTATTATTATTATTATTATTATTATTATTATTATTATTATTATTATTATTATTATTATTATTATTATTATTATTATTATTATTATTATTATTATTATTATTATTATTATTATTATTATTATTATTATTATTATTATTATTATTATTATTATTATTATTATTATTATTATTATTATTATTATTATTATTATTATTATTATTATTATTATTATTATTATTATTATTATTATTATTATTATTATTATTATTATTATTATTATTATTTTCTAATTTATATTAATGACATGCCTTCAGCACTTAATACTACTTATTGTTACTTATTTGCGGATGATACCACGCTGATTACTCAAGGAATGTCAGTTCGGAGTGAGACTAACTTAATGCAGGCAGAGCGCTGGTTTTCAGGTAACTACCTTAAACTTAATACGGAGAAAACGCAAGAGATATTATTTTCATCGGACAAATGGATAAAGAAATCTGAACCTGTAAAATTGTTAGGTATATATTTTGACTCCTTTTTGAATTGGGTGCCACATGTTGAATATCTCTCTTCCAAACTGGCATCACAACTATTCGTCATGCGTCAACTGAGGAGATGTATAGACAATAATGTAATGAAAGTTGTTTATTATGCATTAGTTCATTCCCATTTGTCCTATGGAATTATGTTGTGGGGTGACTCTGTAAAGGCTGGTAAGATATTTGTTCTTCAGAAAGCTGCGGTAAGAATCATTGATGCAGCAGAACCGAATACACATTGTCAGCCAATTTTTAAAAAGTTGCAAATTTTACCCCTCCCATGTATCTATATTCTCGAAAGTTTAAGGAACATTCATCAGAATTTGAATAATTACCCTTTGCATGGTGATTTTCACAATTATAATACAAGAAATGCAGATAGATTGTTACCGCAGTTTTCCAGAATTAGGATGACGAAGATGAATAAACCTCAAGTGCAAATTTATAACAATTTTGTTAATTACCATGCAGCAAAAAATGTAATGCAAATGAGCTTCATGGCGTTTAATTACTTAGCTAAAAAGTTTTTAACTGAAAACTGTTTTTATAGCATCAATGAATTTATGAAATTCACAAATCCTACTTAATTATGTAGCACCTACTATTTTTTCTAACCACTTTTGACTATTAATACTATTTTAACTACTAACCATTAGTTTTTTAACTACCTACTAACAACTACTATTGTAACTTTTGTTTTATTTTGTGTTCACATGATATATAAATATAAGTGACCCATGTACTACATTTGTATAAATGGTCAATAAATGAGTATGAGTATGAGTATTATTATTATTATTATTATTATTATTATTATTATTATTATTATTATTATTATTATTATTATTATTATTATTATTATTATTATTATTATTATTATTATTATTATTATTATTATTATTATTATTATTATTATTATTATTATTATTATTATTATTATTATTATTATTATTATTATTATTATTATTATTATTATTATTATTATTATTATTATTATTATTATTATTATTATTATTATTATTATTATTATTATTATTATTATTATTATTATTATTATTATTATTATTATTATTATTATTATTATTATTATTATTATTATTATTATTATTATTATTATTATTATTATTATTATTATTATTTTCTAATTTATATTAATGACATGCCTTCAGCACTTAATACTACTTATTGTTACTTATTTGCGGATGATACCACGCTGATTACTCAAGGAATGTCAGTTCGGAGTGAGACTAACTTAATGCAGGCAGAGCGCTGGTTTTCAGGTAACTACCTTAAACTTAATACGGAGAAAACGCAAGAGATATTATTTTCATCGGACAAATGGATAAAGAAATCTGAACCTGTAAAATTGTTAGGTATATATTTTGACTCCTTTTTGAATTGGGTGCCACATGTTGAATATCTCTCTTCCAAACTGGCATCACAACTATTCGTCATGCGTCAACTGAGGAGATGTATAGACAATAATGTAATGAAAGTTGTTTATTATGCATTAGTTCATTCCCATTTGTCCTATGGAATTATGTTGTGGGGTGACTCTGTAAAGGCTGGTAAGATATTTGTTCTTCAGAAAGCTGCGGTAAGAATCATTGATGCAGCAGAACCGAATACACATTGTCAGCCAATTTTTAAAAAGTTGCAAATTTTACCCCTCCCATGTATCTATATTCTCGAAAGTTTAAGGAACATTCATCAGAATTTGAATAATTACCCTTTGCATGGTGATTTTCACAATTATAATACAAGAAATGCAGATAGATTGTTACCGCAGTTTTCCAGAATTAGGATGACGAAGATGAATAAACCTCAAGTGCAAATTTATAACAATTTTGTTAATTACCATGCAGCAAAAAATGTAATGCAAATGAGCTTCATGGCGTTTAATTACTTAGCTAAAAAGTTTTTAACTGAAAACTGTTTTTATAGCATCAATGAATTTATGAAATTCACAAATCCTACTCATTAGTTTTTTAACTACCTACTAACAACTACTATTGTAACTTTTGTTTTATTTTGTGTTCACATGATATATAAATATAAGTGACCCATGTACTACATTTGTATAAATGGTCAATAAATGAGTATGAGTATGAGTATTATTATTATTATTATTATTATTATTATTATTATTATTATTATTATTATTATTATTATTATTATTATTATTATTATTATTATTATTATTATTATTATTATTATTATTATTATTATTATTATTATTATTATTATTATTATTATTATTATTATTATTATTATTATTATTATTATTATTATTATTATTATTATTATTATTATTATTATTATTATTATTATTATTATTATTATTATTATTATTATTATTATTATTATTATTATTATTATTATTATTATTATTATTATTATTATTATTATTATTATTATTATTATTATTATTATTATTATTATTATTATTATTATTATTATTATTATTATTATTATTATTATTATTATTATTATTATTATTATTATTATTATTATTATTATTATTATTATTATTATTATTATTATTATTATTATTATTATTATTATTATTATTATTATTATTATTATTATTATTATTATTATTATTATTATTATTATTATTATTATTATTATTATTATTATTATTATTATTATTATTATTATTATTATTATTATTATTATTATTATTATTATTATTATTATTATTATTATTATTATTATTATTATTATTATTATTATTATTATTATTATTATTATTATTATTATTATTATTATTATTATTATTATTATTATTATTATTATTATTATTATTATTATTATTATTATTATTATTATTATTATTATTATTATTATTATTATTATTATTATTATTATTATTATTATTATTATTATTATTATTATTATTATTATTATTATTATTATTATTATTATTATTATTATTATTATTATTATTATTATTATTATTATTATTATTATTATTATTATTATTATTATTATTATTATTATTATTATTATTATTATTATTATTATTATTATTATTATTATTATTATTATTATTATTATTATTATTATTATTATTATTATTATTATTATTATTATTATTATTATTATTATTATTATTATTATTATTATTATTATTATTATTATTATTATTATTATTATTATTATTATTATTATTATTATTATTATTATTATTATTATTATTATTATTATTATTATTATTATTATTATTATTATTATTATTATTATTATTATTATTATTATTATTATTATTATTATTATTATTATTATTATTATTATTATTATTATTATTATTATTATTATTATTATTATTATTATTATTATTATTATTATTATTATTATTATTATTATTATTATTATTATTATTATTATTATTATTATTATTATTATTATTATTATTATTATTATTATTATTATTATTATTATTATTATTATTATTATTATTATTATTATTATTATTATTATTATTATTATTATTATTATTATTATTATTATTATTATTATTATTATTATTATTATTATTATTATTATTATTATTATTATTATTATTATTATTATTATTATTATTATTATTATTATTATTATTATTATTATTATTATTATTATTATTATTATTATTATTATTATTATTATTATTATTATTATTATTATTATTATTATTATTATTATTATTATTATTATTATTATTATTATTATTATTATTATTATTATTATTATTATTATTATTATTATTATTATTATTATTATTATTATTATTATTATTATTATTATTATTATTATTATTATTATTATTATTATTGGATTATTTGGATTTTACGAGTTGACTTGTGGCATGTTAAACGTAATTCACTGCTCTCTTTAAATTTCATTTTATTATAGTGGAAAACGTTCATTTTTAATTTGTTTTATATTAGCGATATGCTAATCTGTTGTGCCAGTATAAATAATAGTGATTGTTTAGTGTGATAGTCTAGAATTGACTGCATTCTGCTATCTTCTTAGTTTTTATTTCGTGACTGTTTACTGTTTTTAATCCTTTTGGACGGACGTCGGTAAACTGGTCTGGTGTTTCAGTTGGCTGATTTGGACTTTAACAATTATTGTAAGTTCTTAGATTGTCTATTCTCCTTTAATATGTCTAAGAATGTTAGTAATTTGCCACCGAACAAATGTAAGAGATGCAAAAACTCTGTTCAATCAGGTTTGAAATGTGTTACATGTGGTGTGATCTCCCATAAAAGTTACTTGAATGCATTGAAATTTGTAAAATTTATCGACGATACAACGGTCAATTGCTGTGTTGAAAACTTCAATGGTCCCGTACCTACGGTAGACTCCCATAGCATAGATGAAGCGAAAATTGTCAGTGGAGTTGACACCTCACTTACTAATGTTTATGAAATTAAAATCAAATACCTAGAGGAACTTTTATGTCAAAAGGATGTGATTATATCAACCCAATCCATCGTTATAAATTCCTTGCAAGAGCAACTTGCCCAACTTAAACGCGATGTAAAATTGTGCGATGACAATGCTAGTGAAATCGTGGCTATGGAGACTACTGCTAACCCTCATAGCAGTAACACCACGCGAAGGAAAAATAAACATGTGACTCCATTGAATTCTGCTGCTCAAGGCGGTGCAACTTCTTCAACAATTACACCGTCTGCTCTTTCTTATGCTATTCACTCAGCTCAGGCTCATAACGTATGCAAAAATGTTATTAATCTAAATGAAGATCAGCCAATAACCAATGAGCGAGTTAAACAAGGTGCATCAAATCCAAGTATTCGTAGAGGACCTAGAAATATTCTTGTGGGTGACTCTAAAAGTTTCCCTGAAAACTTTACACTTAAATCTGCAACAACCATTTCGTTGAAACATTTCCATACGACCAATTGGGACCCTAATACTAGTGACGAAGTTCTATCAGCCTATTTGAGCGAAATTGTACCTGGTATCAAGGTTGAAAAGCTTAACTCACGTAATCCTAATGTGTATGCCTCCTTTAAAGTCTCTGTTCCTGTGGATAAAGCCCATTTCATCATGAAGCCGGAGATTTGGCCTACTGGTATGGCTGTAAATCAGTTTTTTCGAAGAAACCCTAACATTATTCGCTTCGCAAATGGATGTAAATGAGTGTTTTGCGATTTCACCCTCAGATTGCTCCATCTTACATATGAACATTCAAAGTATTACTAACAAAATTGATCATTTACGACTTCTGCTATCCGAAACTCAAGTAAATTTTCTCTGTATTTCAGAACATTGGTTAACAGAGGCTTGCCTAAATGCAGTTAAATTTGATGATTATTCCTTAGTATCATACTTTTGTCGCGATAAGTCTCACGGAGGGGTTGCTATATTTTCCAAAACTCATACAACCTATAAATCAATTGATTTGAAATCTTTTTCAGTTCCTGTTCATGCAAAGTTTTGTGGATGTGAGGTCGCATACTCTCATACTGTTTTGGTTGCTTTGTATAGATCTTCTAGTAATGGAGATTTTTCAGTTTTTAAGCATTGCTTGTTGAATCTGTTGTATCATCTTAATAGTAAATATAAGCACATTGTAATAGTGGGTGACTTTAATATAGAATTTAATAGAGACACTGATCAGACTAGACAGCTTTTGAATATTTTAAACGCTTATGGGTTGTCTCACAAAATTAACGTCCCCACTAGAGTTACCACTACTACTGCTTCTTGTCTGGATAATGTTATAACTAACATAGATGATAGCAGGTTGAAAGTCTCAAATTTCGATCCGGATATATCTGACCATTTTTCTCAATACATTACCATACAGGGTTCTCTCTTAAGTGCTGCCCAACATGCTACCGAACATCTGAGGGTAGTTACCCAGAGCGGTTTAAACAAATTACATGATAAATTAGCTACTGTAGATTGGGAGGATTCGAATTTTGACCGGTTGGATAGCAATTGTGTCGCTTCCTCCATTTTGGGCTGTATAAGATCTAATGTTCAGTTATGTTTTCCTTTTCGTAAAGTCAAAAGAAACAATTGGTTCGGTGTTAAATGGTACAATAGTCGGTTACGCGCTATGAAACGACATGTTTTTGAATTAAAAAAGATAGCTATAAAAACTAAAATAGAACATGATTGGGTAACTTATAAATTGGCTCGTAATTCTTATAATCGTGAAGTGAGAGAAGAGAAAAAGGCGTCGTTCTCTAATATGATTTTGAATTCGCGCAATAAACCGAAAACTTGTTGGAAAGTCATTAATTCCGAACGTATTAGCAAATGTAAGCCGGTCCAATCTTCCATTTCTTCTGATGAATTTAACAGATTTTTTGCTAATATATCTGAAACCATAATTAATTCCATTGCGCCTGCTAATAACAATTCAGCCTTCTATTTGAATAAAGTCCCAAAACCAGTTTCTTCATTTTTTATGTCGGCAATTCTTGAAGAGGAGGTGATTGATGCCTGTAAACTTTTGAAGGATTCACCGAGTATGGATTATTACAATATGAATAGCAAAATTGTTAAATCTGTTTTGCCACATATTAGTACGCCTCTTGCTGTTCTATTCAACAAATGCATTTTAGAAGGCTGTTGGCCCGATGATTTTAAAATTTCAAAAGTTATTCCCTTGTTTAAAAAAGGCGACAGAGATGAACCCGACAACTATAGGCCTATTGCTATAATACCGGTTTTATCTAAAATATTTGAAATTATATTGAAAAATAAA